>JAIWNF010000111.1:0-65332 GCA_025093555.1 Circinella umbellata | reverse complement strand
GGGTGTGATAAAGGATTACTACTAGTAAGGAATAAAATAAGGATTTTGGATTTGAGAGTATTAATAAAGTAAAGACATAAATAGAATAGAGTCGTGAATGCTGCAAAATAATAGTATATAAATATAAATAAAGAAAGTGGAATATTACGGATAAATATTAAACGGGAAATAGAAAGTTCTAGTAGCTGAGCCACAAAAGAAAATATTTTTGACATTAAATTATAGTAACTGTTATTTTTCCTTTTTCTTCCCAGTTTGCTTTCTCTTGCTGCTATATATTAAAATATATTTTCTTTGCTCTTCTTTTTCTTTATCATGATCACCACGATTTCTGATGCTGTTTCTGCTACTACCTTGACACATAATGGTAGTTTAACCATTAATGATTTCGAACGTCGTTGTGTTGGACTTAACACCTGTATTAGAATTCGCTCCAATAAATTGACTCCAGAAGTTGATTATCAAGATCGTCGTCCATATAATGTGTGTCAAAGATGTTTCTGTTTGAATCGGGTATGTTATAACTTTCGCCCAGTTGTTGTGGATGGTAAATCGATGGATGGAAATTGGTGTGATCAATGTCGTTTGAATAAACGTTCTGGTTGTTCCAACTTGACCTATCATGAATCTGGATCAGGTCAAATTCCTATGTTTCATGCCTGGTTGTTGAGTCGTTCAACTGATGTTCCAGCCTTGGTTTTCCCTGCTTGGTATCTTTCAGAAGTGCTTCGATCAAGACGAAGTGGCACGCCGATGGTCAAGGTTTGTTCTCTTGATGAGCTTCGAATTGGTAAGGAGATTTCGCCAAATCATGTTCCTCCAGTTTTTCCAGTTTTCCAGAATGGTCAGATAGTTAGCTATGGTACTTTTGGGTCTACAGCCAGTGGGTCTAGAAATACGAGAGTTGGTATCATTGCACCTTCGAAACGAGCTCGAGAATCAGCTTGGAATCCACCCAAGTTAATTCTAATCAAGTGCAAGTGGCAGCCTTGTGAGAAGATCAGAAGACTTGCTGAATTGTTGCTTTGGCAACATATAACGAAGTTGGGGAAGAAAATGATGAATTAGAGACTGAATCCGAGAGTAATAATAATGATGATAAAGAAATCCATTTGCTAGTGATGAATCGGATTATCATGGAATGCGACTCCAGTTAGTCATGGTACCATTGATGCCATGGGGACTCCAGATCCTCGACTCTTCTTGGAATCTGTTATTCCATCACCTTTGGTTTCGCCTCCTCTTCGTCCTTCGGATCAAGATTCTGTTTCCTCTCCTTCCTCTGTTTTCTGATGATAATATTCTAATAATCGTGATTATGATCTTGTTTTCCATGGTGGTCCTGCCATTCAGTCTGGTGGTCGTCGTTTCTCTGCTCCTAATGCACGAATTGATCTGCCAGATGAATTACGTATTGCTCCTCGTTTCTTTGCTGTAATGCTCAATCATGGCATGGTGATGGTCCTCAAGGTCAAGACCAAGTCTTAACCTCTCTCCCCCTCCAATTTCACCTATTAGTCTTCCTGATGGTCCAACTCTGAATCAAGATCAGAGAAGGGTTGCAGAGCTAGAAGCTCTTAATCCTTTGCGTCCGTTATTTGCTTTGCCTACCTTGGGTCCAGGTGGACGATATGTGTTCGTGTTCGTGGTGGTAACAACTTTTTCTTTGAATTTTTAGAATAAGTTGAAGTGTTTTTTTGTACTTGTTTTGTTTTTATTATTATAATCTTGAATAAAATCATGTGCATTTTTCATATTTTGTGATGGTTCCCAACTTGATTCATGAACAGGATAACCAAGCCATTTAACTAAGTATTCTGTTCGCCGGTTTCGTGTTCTCTTGTCTAGAATAGTCTCAACTTCATATTCTTCTTCATGGTCAATAATGAGTGCAGGTGGTCGAGTTGGCTGACGGTCATCTTGAGCTTGTGTATATAGCTTGAGTGTATGTACATGAAAGACATTATGAGCTTTGATATTTGTAGGGAGATCCAATCGATATGCTACCTTGCCTATTCTTTCAATAATCTTATAAGGACCCGCATATTTTGATGCAAGTTTCTTCTTAGCAGTTTGAGGATAGTTTGCTGGGTTGATATATCGCTGATTAACTAACACTTCTTGTCCAACCTCGAACTCGACTTCGCGACGATGTTTATTAGCATATTGCTCTTGTCTAGCAGCTGCTGCTGTAATATTTTCAATAACCTTGACTCGAATATCATTTAATCGTGATGTTAAGTGATCCGCTGCTTCATTCCTTGATGTATTGGATTCTAATCGAGTTGGTGTAAGAACATGTCGTCCCAGATCACAATAATAAGGTGTCATCTTGATCGATGCTTGGTGCGTATTATTGTAAGTATGTTCTACAATCGGTAGCCATAGATCCCAATCATGTTGATCATATGCAACATAGTGTCGTAGAAGGTCTTCAAGTATCCTATTTACGCGCTCAGTTTGCCCGTCCGATTCTGGGTGATACGAAGTAGACATTTTCTTCTTGATTTGGAGTTGATCAAATAAAGCAGTCCAGAATTTAGAAGTAAATTTTGGATCTCGATCTGAAACTACTTCTTTAGGTAAACCATGTTGTCGATAGATCTCGCGTAGGAATATGTGTGCAACATCGACGGCTGAGTCATTCGTATAACAGGGAGCAAAATGAGCTCGTTTAGAAAACCTGATCCACAATTACCATAATTGCATCATAACCGTTCTTGGTAATTGGTAATTGAGTAATGAAGTCCATTGAAATTGATTCCCATCGTTCTTGAGCTGGCTCGAGTGGCTGGATTAACCCTGCTTGTTTCTTATTTGATCCCTTGTTTCTTTGACAGCTGTCACATGATCCGACATATTGACGAACTGATTTTGCAATATTGGGCCAATAAAATTGACGTTCGATTCTCTCAATTGTTCCATCAATACCTCTATGACCTGCTGATGGTAGGTCATGCATATCATGTAAAATACTTCTAAGTATTTGTGGCATTCTTGGCACTACTAGCTGTTCTTGATCCTTTCCAT
Organism: Circinella umbellata; assembly: GCA_025093555.1. Lineage (NCBI taxonomy): Eukaryota > Fungi > Mucoromycota > Mucoromycetes > Mucorales > Lichtheimiaceae > Circinella > Circinella umbellata. Next base: position 62,302 of record JAIWNF010000111.1, on the reverse strand, counting down.
CCGGTTTACGATATAAAAGTTGATCTTTGAGTTTATAACCATCAATGTCTATTCCACAAGAGAGTTTGTCCCACAGGTCTTTAGTAAATTCATCCTTGTTATATTTATTCTTGACTTCTTCCTCGATTGCACCTAACTTTTGCAATCTGTGTACCGCCTGTAGCTCCTTGTTTGCTTCTGGATGTGATGGTGTATCTGGAGGGCGCTTGCTTAAAGCATCTGCACCATGATTCTTCTCTCTTGGTATATGATGGACATCATATGAGAAATTCATAAATAGTTCTAACCAATGGATTTGTCGTTTATTCAAGTTTGTGTTTGTCTTGAGTGATGATAAGGCTCGATTGTCAGTAAATACAGTAAATCGTTTCATATCGAGATGATGACGCCATTTTCCTAAACAGTGCTTGAGTGCTAGCATTTCTTGTTCATACACTGAATAGTTGAGTTCTGCTGATGTCATAGATTTACTTGTATATGCAATAGGATGGAGTTTGCCATCATCCTGCTCTTGGGATAAGATGCCACCAATAGATACAGTTGATGATGCATCTGTATGGACATAGAACTTCTTGTTTGGATCAGGCAGTGCCAGCACTGGAGCTGAAACCAATTTATCTTTTAATGTTTCAAAAGCTTGTTGTTCTTGACTTGTCCATTGCCACGGAGTATCCTTTCGTAATAGTCTTGTAAGTGGATTGACAGTACTTGAGTATCCTTTTATGAATCAATTATAATAATTAGCTAAGCCCAGAAAACACTGGATATCCTTTGTGTTCCGGAGTGGGGGCCAATCCACAACCGCCTGGACCTTTTGAGGGTCTGTATGTAAACCTTGCTGATCAATATAATGTCCTAAGAATTCAAGTTTCTTAACTCCAATTCACACTTTTGTTTCTTTGCATATAACTTGTGTTGCCTTAGTCTTTCTAGAACCATCTTGACGTGTTTATTGTGTTCTTCTTCATTTCTTGAGTATATTAGAATATCATCTAAATATACAATGACACATATGTCCAATAGGTCACGGAATACATCATTCATGAGCCGCATAAATGTAGCTGGTGCTGATGTTAATCCAAATGGAAGTACAGTAAACTCATATAATCCATATCTTGTTGAGAATGCTGTCTTTGGTACATCTTCTTCTTTGACTCTGATCTGATGATAACCACTTCGAAGATCAAGTTTGGTAAAAATCTTGGCACCTTGTAACTGATCGAATAATTCATCTGTTCTTGGTATTGGGTAGTTATCCTTAACAGTAATCGAGTTAAGTGCACGATAATCAACTACCATTCGTAGACTACCTTCCTTTTTAGCAACAAATAGTACTGGAGCTCCATAAGGTGTTTTACTTGGTTGAATCCATCCTTTACTAATTAATTCATTTATTGTTTCTTGAGTTCGCCGAGTTCGTGACTTGAGAGACGATAGAGCTTTTGAGCTGGTACTTTTGCATTTGATTCAATTGGAATTGAATGGTCTACATGTCTTTGAGGTGGTAACCCATCAGGTAATTCCTCTGGAAATACATCATAATAAGAATCCACTGTTTTTATAAGAGTTTCGGAATTGTTATTCTCCATTACTCTAGTATTTTTTTCTTTTGCCTGTCCTCCTCCACGTTCATGGAGTCGCCTACTCTGATGAACACACAGGTCTTGATCCATATCCTTGTTATCCTCCACGCAATCCTTCAGTACAATAGCATAGGCTTCAAGTTCATCTTGACGCTGCATACGATTAAATTGTCGACGTGAAATAAATTGTACTTCGGGCTGCACCCGTGGTAGGTAGTATTCTCACGAGTCGAGATCTCCTCCCCTTCCACAACAATAGTATGTGTCTTCCAGTTAATCATAGGTTCATTATCATAGTGCCATGGTTTGCCCAAAATAATATTATGCTTTGCACTCTTGATACCAGTATAAGCACGAATAGGACTTGAGTAGCTTGTTCCCAGTTTAATATTAAGGTCAACATAGTAACTTGATTGAGATTGAGACTCATTACCGAATGTGATAGAACCATAATCAGACTTGAGTAGGTGTTGTAATTTGTATTCCTTTATAAAGTCAAGGGACACAAAATTGTGTGTTGCGCCAGAATCGAGTAGAAAAATACATGAATTGTTCTCACAAAGACCAGAGATACGTATTGTTTCATGCCGATTTGTATGTGAACTCTGCTCACTATTGGCGCCTAGTGCTGAGTTATCTTCGTACTGTAGATCTTCATCTGGATCCTTACCAGGGTTTAAATTTCTTGTGTCAGCATGACCTGGCAACTTGTTGCATGCTGACAAATCTAGTTTTTTGAACCTTTAAGCTCAGGGCATTTCTTCTTGATGTGTTCCTTAGAGCCACAACACTGACACCGCCCTTCTTTTCGAGCTTGTTCCCATGTAAGTTTCATCTTGACCTTCTCGGCTTGATCGAGATCCATTGGGTCATCCTTATAGTAATGTGGTCGATCCCGGAATTTTCTTGACCCGTACTTCTTGTTCTTTCCGGAACTGAAACTTCTACCACCTGACTTGTGGCTATGAGAACTATGACTTCCATAACTGGCATTATCGTAATTTTCCGCCAATTTCATTGCCTTTCTTAATAACCGAGGCTCTTGTAATTCTACATACTTCTTTGTTTGACTTTTTAATCCATATATATATCGGCTCAATGCTTCAGCTTCACTGACATCAGAGCATTCAACAATAACAGCTTGAAAAATTGAGTTATAACTTGTAACACTGCCTGTCTGTCTAAGAGTCTCTAGTCGGGATCTATTTGCCTTGTAAACATTGAGTGGTAAAAATCTTTCTCGGATGGCTTTTTTAAACTTGGACCACGAGTTGGGAGCTTGACCTGTCTTACGTAACATGCGCCACCAAAGAGTTGCATCTCCAACTAGTTTACTTGAAGCAATCGGGACTTGAAGACTTTTCTTGACCTTATCATTATAAAAATATTCTTCAAGATTGAAGAGCCAAGACTCTATCTTATTTGGGCTTCCAGAATATTTTTCCTCAGGAACTTTGAATCTATACTTGCCATGTGCTTGGAAGTGGGAATCTTGTATGCCATTATTAATACCAACATCTGCATCAGAGGATCCATGTGAATAGTCAGTCTCATGGTCTTCAATTTCATTATCAGATGATGAAGGTGAAGCATCACTTGAATCGGAAGGTTCACCGTAGTACTTCATATATTTTGTGTAATCTTGACCACTTTTGGAAAGCATAGCCTTGTGTGAACTTTTTTCTTGTTTTTTGGGGTTGTGCAACCTTGACTGCGCCTCACCATTTTGACCTAAGGTAATTTCTTGAAGTCGACTTATTACTTCTTGCATCGATGTTGATAACGTCATAACTTGTTCTTCAATTTTTCCTTGAGCGGCATATACCTTACTCATTTCCTTGGGTAGTTCTTGATTGAGATCATTTCGAAGAGTATATACCATTTGGAGTGCTTGTGTTGCTGTATCACCTTGATCGTGTGACTTCGGCACCTCGCCCGAGGTACTAGCATGAGCTTGTTGCTCAGTACCCTGATCATGAAAAGGAGTATTTGGTAATACCTGACTACTTGTTGGGGTTGCTTCCATATCTAGTAATTGATCTTCTAATTTTTCTACTGCGTCTTGATACTGAGTCCTATTTGATGTCGATTCTGATAAAATAGGATCAGGTAAATTTATTGCCAATTGTCTAGCAATTTCTTGATGTCGACGTTGTAGCTCGGATCCAGTAGGAAAAGGTTTCTTTTGGCTTGAGTTAAATTTAGCGAAGTCTTGTAACAACTCACTAGTTGGTTTTGTAAAGGTTGCCCAAAAACGATCTGACTTTTCTTTTTGGATTGCTTTATATCTTTCTTGCTCGTCCAGCTTGTAATTACTGAGTATATAACTTTTTCTGAAAAAACTTTACTACTTGTATAAAGGTGGGTGAATTGAAAACTGTTGCTACCAAGTGTTATAGACTAAGACCAAGTCTATAATGGAATTTCCTTTAGTTCAAGATTGATACAGTAAAGAGAAATCGAAAAGTGAGGAAAGAGTGAAAAAGAAGTTATTTTTTATTTATCAAGCTCAGCTAGCTTTTTATGCTGCTGAGACTTGTACAACTCAAGTTTACTACTTAAGTTCTTTTAGCCAATATTACCTAGTCGGTAACAATAGACATCATGTCACAACTACCACTAACAACTAATAATAATCAAAATGGTACCATTATTTGTGGTGACATCAATGCACGCAACAAACAATTATTAGGAGATAAAAAGGACACTAACCGAGGACTTTATTTAAGTAACTTTCTAATCGAACATGGCTTTCAATGCCTTAATAGCACATACATATATGGTGAACCAACCTTTCTAAAGCAAGATAGCACTGGACGACTTTCTACAAGTATTGTAGATTTATTTCTTTACAATGAACCTTTGGATCAGGTAAGTATGCAAGTTCATAATGAGGCTGGCCTTGATTCCGATCATCGACCAGTAAGCATCACGTTTGTATTACCATCCAATGTCCCTCTTATCCCACCAAAAAATCATCCACGACGTCTCTGGAAGCTTGGCAAACTAATAGATCAAGATAAACTCGAACAATATAAAAGTTTATGTCAACTTCATATTGAACCTTTATATAATCAAATTAACCATTTTCTAACTGATAATGAAACCCAACCTGATTTAGATTCACTTACCACTGAATTAAATTCGTGTATACATAATGCTCTTGACAATTCTGTAGGTACTAGCCATCCAATTAAAACAGGTAATAAATGGTTTTGGACGGATGAACTTGAAACAGCATTTCAAAAACGTGAACATTGTTATAGACAATGGACTCGTAATATTGAATTATTAAAAGCAGAATGGTATGATCAACATCAAACAGCCGCCACCCATTTCAAGTCTTTAGTACGACAACGTAAATATGTTACCTGGCGCGAATTCACTCACAAACTATCAACCGACGATTTTACAAAAACAACAGCAACAATTAAAAGAATCCGTCAACATCGAACTAAAAGCCAGCCTTTTAATGATCCCTCTGGTCCTGCTGTTGCTGCTACTAATATGGCTCGCCATTTAGAAACTGTTTTTGCTGGTCAATATCTCCGGAATGTTCGTGCTGGTCCACCACCTCGTCCTTCTGGTCCACATACAATTGATGATGATTGCCCATTTACTGTTGATGCCATTGAAGATGCATTAAAATCAGTAGCTCGTAAAAAAGCTCCTGGTATTGATCACTTACGTGCTGAAATGTTGTCACCGATTATTACTATTATTGCTCCCACTATCACTGCTCTGTTTCAACTTTGCTGGAAATCGTCTTCTACTCCAATTTTTTGGCGTGTGGCCCAAGTCATCCCAATACACAAAAAAGGTGATCATACTGACCCTAAAAATTTCAGGCCTATTAGCTTGACTTCTGTCTTGAGAAAAGTTATGGAAATTTGTCTTTCTCCCTCTCTTCATAGCGACTCCCTACCATTAGATGTTGCTCAAGGCGGTTTTCGGGAGCAACGCTCCACTCTTGATCAAGCATTGTGTCTACACGAACTGTCGATCCGCCATGCCCGTATTGCTGGTCAGCCCACGGCTATCTGTGTGCTGGACATCGCCTCCGCATATGATACAGTCGATCGTGCTGTCATTTGGCGCGTTCTCGAATGTGATGTTCCTCCTCCTCTCCTTGGCCTTCTCCAGAGTCTATTTGACGACGTCTATATCGAAGTTTTAATTTCTGGTCATGTCTCTCATCGTTTCTCCCCTACTACGGGTGTCCTTCAAGGCTCCATTTTATCTCCCCATCTATATTCACTTTATATCAATTCTTTACCTCAAATACTACGTGCACCTCTTTTTTCTTCTGATTCTGATAGTGACTCTGATTTTCTCCCTTCTTCTCTTTATAGTTCATCCACTCGTCCAATTGCTGGCTACTGGATCAATGCATTATTATACGCCGACGATGTCATTCTTATTGCTTCACCAGACATCATGCAATCTCTTCTAGACCGCGCAGAACAACATTCCCTGCAACTTGGTTATCGATGGAATCCAACAAAATGCATCACCATCAATGCTTCCCCATCATCATCATCTTCACCACTCACCCTATATAATCAACCACTTATTTCCGCTTCCTCATTTATCTACCTTGGTATTCCTTTCAACAATAAGGGTACCATTGATACACCTCTACTCATCGAACGAAATATCACGAGTACAATGCATTCTATGCGTGTACTCCATCAGCTTGGTTGTAGTCCTGCTGGTTTTCCTCGTCACCTTTCAATCCAACTATATAAACAATTCATTCGCCCAAAATTCGAATATGGATTAGCCATCGCCCGTTTCCATCAAATCGATGCTAAGAGACTTGATCGTGCTCAAGATAACTGCCTTCGTATGTTATTTGGCGGTCATAGCAAAGCATCAACAATCGTGTTTCGGCATATGGGTAATATACCCACTATGTCTGAACGTATCACTACTCTTGGTGCCAAGTTTATATCTCGTTTATCTTATCTACCAGATGACTCATTAATCACCATTTTAAAACCATTTTTCACCAACAAACGCTTCCACCAGCTACCGAAATTACAACAAAACAAGCTCTGGCTTTCTTTACCTGAGCCTCGTGATTCTCTTCCTCCTGGGGCGCTTAAAACAGCTATTCGTCAAATGCGTCTTCATCACCACACCCAAAATTGCAATGCAACCAAAGGCAACATCCTGATTTCGGCTTGTCGTTCACAAATTGGTGTCGATCCAATCCTTTGGTTACCAATGACAGCAAGAGAAAGGAGTCGTCTCATCCGCTGGCGGATGGGATGGCTACCTGGAAAACCCCAACTTTGTTCTAATTGTTCTACCATACGCACAAGTCGTCACCATCTCATTGATTGTCTTGATGCTGCTACTCGTCTTGGTGTTGATTCGTCATGTAAACCCAATCCTATTGACTTCCTTCTCAACCGCCTTCCTCACCGTCAACCATCTCCTCGTCCAATAACTGCAGCTCCTCACCCTGCTTTTATTTATTGGTCTAAACACTGGCTTGCATTATCGCAACTTATGCTCGACCTTGACTCTCTATGTCATCCAGACGAAGATTTTACCACTTCACAAAATGATCCAGAACTTGGACAGCAATTTCTACAATGGCTCGACAACCGAATTTTACCTTCACCTCTACCATCTGATTCCAACAACATTTCCGCCATTCCTAATTCCAACGATTCCGACTTTCACCATTCTGACGATCTCAACAATTCCGACTCCACCATTCCTTCCAATTCACCTAATGCAGATCCTTTGGTCACTTTGGCGAGCGGGTAACTTTTCATTTATTTATTATATATATACTTATAGAAAAAAAAAAAACAAAAAAAACAAAAAAAACATAGCACAAAAAAAAAAAAAAAAAAAATTTCATTATTTTATCTCCCCCCTTATTTAGTTTCAAACTATCAGTGCATAATTTTTCTATCACTTGTTTCCACTCCGCTTTACCCCACATTACCTTTTTTACCTTATTTCTTGCGCACAGAGGTTTTTTATGCATTTACTGTGACACTAATTAGTCTTTTGTCTGGGCGAGCATTATGTCAAGTTCTTGACGCGGCTCTATAGTCCCTTTAAATAAAATCATTTCAACTATACTATCACGGCATGCTTCTCTTCCCTCTATTCCTAACTTTTCTTTTAAAATTACCAAATTGAGCGAAAAAAATACAGAACACGTGATAAACGCACACACACAAAAAACACCCCCCCTATCAAAAAAACCTATAAAAAATCTATATCCACGATAAAATCGTCCACACTCATCACAAAGCAACAAAACAAACACCAACCTCCTCACCCGTTTGTGCTTGATCTCCTGATCCCAACATCGCCTAGCAGTAAACGGATTCGTCAATCGCTGATTCCAAATCGGCATTCAAAGATCCCAACGTATAAAAAAATACGCGCCACCCAGCCGCCATCCGACAATTCCCTTATCAGTATGGGAGTTGAACCAACAAAAAAACGCACCACTACTACTACTAGTAGCCCTTACAACACTCGTGCCGAAAAAAACGAAAATGAAAAAAACGAAAAAGAAAAACAACAAGAAAAAAATAAAACCATTGAAAAACAACAACTACCTGATAATTTTTGCCAAGAATTTGAAGAAAACTTTAAACTTGCATAGCCGCAAATTAGCTGTACCACATGCAAACAAATAGGTAACATTATTCTTGCTTCTGATACTAATGCTGCCTTTAATCCCCCTGCTCCCATGTTACACTGCAATCATTGTGGTGGACATTTTTCCCACCCACAATTTTTAGAAATAATTGTGCACATCGCAACAATCATTAAAAACCACCAAGCTGCAGCTGAACCCTAATCAGATAATATGATGGATACTTTTATCCATAATTTTCCTCAACTGCCTGACTACTTGCAAGCTATCCATAAAAGATTGGATAAACATGATGAAATGTTTAAAGAACTTGTCAAATTACAAAAACAGGTAAGTGAACTCACAGATGCTAATAATAGCTTACAACACCAAAATAAAAAACAAGAACACGAACTTGCCACTTTACGTGGCACAGAAACAATTAACCTCTCAACTGGCTCCCAAGCATCAAAATACGCCTCTTCGGATACAGGTAAAAAAATGGATACACATACAAATAATAATACACCACCACCACCAACACAAAACGATTCAACACAATCAACTCCATCTTATGCGCAAATTACTGCCCGTAAAGGAAGTTTAAAAAAAACCAAGCACACGCCAAGTGAAAGCTGCTGCACGCAAACTGGCACCATCTACACCAGGTGGATTTAAATTTGTCTACCTGTATCAACACCATCGTATGACAATGAAACAACTTCGTGATACCCTACGCAAATTAAAAGTAGATAATTCTCGTGTTTTGGATGTCCATTTTCCAGACAGAGGAGTAGTAGGTATTTTGATCCACAATGACTTTGAAGCAGAATTTGCTGCCCAACTTAACCGTAGAGGAGTAAAACTTTTTGATTCCTTCGATCCCTACCATCCTGATATTGTTCGCGATCCTGAATATAAGGATAAGTCACCAGATGAACGCAAAGAACAAGCTAAAATTATTTTCAGCAACACATGTACCCATGCTATTAACTTTATTAAAACCCCCCGTATTAAAATAGCAATAGCTCGCAACTTTTTACAAAAAGAATGGATATCAGAAAAAGATTTTCAATCTTGTGTATCCCCACAAAAAAATGATGATGACAATGCTTTAGCTGCCGCTAATGCATTCCGCCCCCATAGTCCAACACCACCCCCTGAATCTGTTGAGATGGATGAAGATATGGGTATAACAACAACTAACGATTCCCTTACTACTAACCAAAATTAAATATGAGTAATTTATATCTAGATCAAAAAGATATTACGATTACAATATTTAATACAAATGGACTTGAAAAACAAACAATTAATACAATAACATCAACACTATCATCAACTACATTATTATTTTTAACCGAAACCTGGCTATTATCCCCTAGCCGTATACCAACAACTTGGATTCAACATCACCAATATGGTAAGAAAGTAGATAATTCCTATCGCGGGTCGATGGGAATTTCCCTACTTATTCATCCCAATTGCCCTTACCCTGTCACTATACTCCCAAACTCTTCCCCATATATATTATCATGTCAAGTAGCTGGATATCTCATCCACTGCTTATACTTACCCCCTCCTGGTAATGGAACATTAACTGATTCAGAAGCAATAGAAATAATGAATCAATTACCTCTAACAACTAATCATAACCATAATGGCACCATTATCTGTGGTGATATAAATGCACGAAATAAAACATTATTAGGAGATAAAAAAGACACCAACCGTGGATTATATCTCGAAAACTTTTTGATTGAAACTGGATTCCATTGTCTTAATAGTATATACACATTTGGTCAACCAACTTTTATAAAACAGGACAATACAGGACGAATGTATACTAGTATTATAGATTTATTTCTTAGCAACGAACCATTGGATCAGGTAACTATGCAAGTCCATAAAAATACAGATCTTGATTCCGATCATCAACCAGTTAGCATTCACTTTTATTTACCAACAACCACACCTACATTACCACAACAAAATCATCCACGTCGACTTTGGAAACTTGGTAAATTTACAGACCAGGCTAAAATAGAAAAATATCAAGATTTATGCCGCACTAACATACAAACCATTCATACACAAATTCAAAATGCTCTCGAAAATAATGATACTCAACCCGATTTTGATCAACTTACCGCGGATTTAAATTCTTGCATTTATGATGCATTAGATAATTCAGTAGGACGAAGCGAACCTATAAAAACAGGTAATAAATGGTTTTGGACCGATGAACTCGAAACAGCATTTCAAAAACGTGAACATTGTTATAGACAATGGACCCGTAATGTTGGATTATTAAAAGCAGAATGGTTTGATAAACATCAAAAAGCATCTCAAGCTTTTAAATCATTAGTCAGAAAACGTAAGTATGTAACTTGGCGCGAATTTACACATAAATTATCCACAGATGACTTTACACGTACAACAGCAACAATAAAAAGAATCCACCAACATCGAACCAAAAGTCCATCATTCAATGATCCAGCAGGTCCAATTGTTGCTGCTAATAATATGGCTCGACATTTGGAAAATGTTTTTGCTGGTCAATATTTACCTAATCTCCGTGCTGGTCCACCACCTCGTCCCTGTGGCCCACATGAAATAGATAACAACTGCCCTTTTACTGTAGATTCTATAGAAGATGCTTTAAAAACTGTAGCTCGTAAAAAAGCTCCTGGATTAGACCATTTACGTGCTGAAATGTTTTCCCCTATTATTCATATAATTGCCCCTACTATCACTAACCTTTTTCAACTCTGTTGGAAATGGTCGCATACACCCGTTTTTTGGCGTGTAGCACAGGTAATCCCTATCCATAAAAAGAATGATCACACTAATCCTGCCAATTTTCGACCCATTAGCCTGACTTCAGTCTTGCGAAAAGTCATGGAACTTTGTATCTCTCCCCTTCTACATAGTGATTCCCTTCCTCTTGACTTAGCTCAAGGTGGATTCCGGCACCAGCGTTCCACATTGGATCAAGTACTCTGCCTTCATGAATTATCCATCCGCCATAATCGTCTCACTGGTCAAGTTCCTATTTTATGTGCGCTCGATATCCGATCTGCATATGATACTGTTGATCGTGCTATCATTTGGCGCGTTCTTGAATGTGATGTTCCTCCTCCTCTTCTTGGTCTCCTCCAAAGTCTATTCGATGATGTATATATTGAAGTCCTCATTTCAGGCCATGTATCTCGTCGATTTTCTCCTAATACTGGTGTCCTTCAAGGCTCCATTTTATCTCCACATTTGTATTCTCTTTATATTAATTCATTACCTCAAAAACTGCGTGAACCTTTATACTCAACTGATTCTGATTTTGATTCTGATTTTCTCCCCTCTCCTATTAGTAGTCCATCTACTCGTCCGATTGCTGGCCACTGGATCAATGCATTATTATACGCTGATGATGTTGTTCTTATTGCTTCACCTGAAATCATGCCTCACCTACTTGCCCGTGCCGAACAACATTCATTACAACTTGGATATAGATGGAACCCAGCAAAATGCATCGTCATCAATGCTGATCCATCAACATCCTCAACACCACTCACTTTATATGGTCAGCCCCTTATCACCACATCTACCTTCACCTACCTTGGTATTCCCTTCAATAATAAGGGTACCATTGACACATCACTCCTCATCCAATGCAACATTGACAGCACCATGCAAGCTATGCGTATACTCCACCAACTTGGTTGTAGTCCTGCTGGTTTCCCCCGTCACCTTTCTATCCAACTTTACAAGCAATTCATCCGTCCCAAATTTGAATATGGATTAGCAATTGCCCGTTTCCGTAAAATTGATGCTCAAAAACTGGATCGTGCACAAGATAATTGTCTCCGGATGTTATTTGGTGGTCATGGTACTGCTTCAACACTTGTTTTCCGGCATATGGTGAATTTGCCTTCCTTGTCCGAACGGATCGTCATATTAGGTGCCAAATACCTAGATCGTCTACAATTTTTACCTGATGATGCATTGATTACAATGCTCAAGCCATTCTTTACCAATAAACGTTTCCACCAACTCCCAAAATTACAACACAACAAACTTTGGCTCTCCTTACCTGAACCCCGTGATTCATTACCTTCTGGTGCCTTTAAGACTGCTGTTCGTCAAATGCGCCTTAAACACTATCAAGGTGATTGTAATGCAAATAAAGGCCATGTATTGATCTCGGCCTGTCGTCCATATATTGGTCTTGATCCAATCATTTGGTTACCAATGACAGCAAGAGAAAGGAGTCGTCTTATCCACTGGCGGATGGGATGGCTTCCTGGAAAACCGCAACTTTGTACCAACTGTTCCCTCTCCCGCACTAGTCGTCATCATTTGTTGGATTGTCTTGGTGCTGCCTCTCGTCTTGGTGTCGATCCCTCCAGTAAACCTAACCCTATTGATTTCCTCCTTAACCGCTTACCTCATCGTCAACCTCTTCCACGTTTACCAACTGCCGAACCTCATCATACTGTCATTTTCTGGTCACAACACTGGCCAGCTTTGGCTCAACTCATGTTTGACATAGACTCTCTTTGTCATCCAGAGGAAGATTTCAGTGCAGCAGAATCTGATCCAGACCTTGGACAACAATTGTTAAAATGGCTTGACAACCGAATTACAACGCCAGCACCACCCTCCGATTCCAACAATAATATTCTCACCATTACCAATGTTGACGATTTCAACGATCTCGACGATTCCAACAATATTGCCACCATTACCACTTCTAACTCACCTAATGCAGATCCTTTGGTCACTTCGGCGAGCTGGTAAGACTTTTCCTTTCCTCCTTTATATATATATATATTTGTAAAAAAAAAAAAAAAAAAAAAAAAAAAAGAAAAAAGAAAAACGTACACTACGTAAAAAAAAAAAAAAAAAAGAATTATTTTCTCTTCCCCTAAATAGTTTCAATCTCCACCAGTGTAATTTTTTTTCCACTTGTTCCACCCGATCTTACCCCTTTAAACCTTTTTTTCCTCCTTCAGTTGCACAGAGGTTTTTATGCAGTTACTGTGACACAAATTAGTCTTTTGTCTGGGCAAGCATTAATGTCAAGTTCTTGATGCGGCTCTTTAGTCCCTTTAAATAAAATCTTTTCAACTATACTATCACGGCATGCTTCTCTTCCCTCTATTCCTAACTTTTCTTTTAAAATTACCAAATTGAGCGAACAAAACACCGACCACGTGATTACACAATACACACACACAACTCCTCCCCCTAACATAAAAAATGACCCAAAACTTACCGCCTCGATAGAGCCACCTACAGGCATCGTACCGCCACCAACCAACCACCAGCAGAACCACCATTTTACACTCGATCTCCTCATACCAACATCGCCCAACAATAAACGAATTCGGCAATCACTGATTCCCAATCGGCAATCGCAAATTCCAACATATAAAAAAATACGCGCCATCTCCCCACCGCACAACTCCGATCCTACTATGGGCGTAGAACCCACCAAAAAACGCACCAACACCACCATCACCAGTCCCTACAATACATGGGCAGAAAAATCAGAAAAAGATAAAAAACAACAAGAAAACCAAAAAACACCAGAAAAAATTATAAAAATCATGGAAAAAGAAAAACTTGCAGATGGTTTCTGTGAGGAATTTCAACTTAATTTTGACCTTGCACAAGCCCAAATTAACTGTATCACCTGTCACCAAATAGGTACTATTATTATCGCTCCCGATACTAATGCTACCTATAGTCCGCCAGCACCAATGTTACACTGCACAAATTGCAATGGACATTTTAGTCATAAACAATTTTTACAAGTAATTGTTCACGTATCAACAATTATTAAAAAACATCAAGCAGCTGCCCCCGCCTCCCAATCTGATGGTATGGATACTTTTATCCATAATTTTCCCCACTTACCAGACTATCTCCAAGCTATCCACAAAAGATTGGACAAACATGATGAAATGTTTGAGGAGCTTGTCAAACTACAAAAAAAGGTAAGTGAGCTTACAGATGCTAATATTAGCTTACAAAATAAAAATAAAAAACTAGAACATGAACTTGCCACTTTATGTGGCACAGACAAAATTAACCCTTCTACTGGCTCTCAAGCATCCAAATATGCTTCTGAGGCTGACAGCATCATCAACAACAATAATAATAATCATAACGACAAAAATAATAATTCCCCACCACCTGCACCAACCGCCACCAAATCATCTACACCTTCATACGCTCAAATGACGGCACATAAAGTTACTATAAAAAAACCAACTACACGTCAAGTTCAAGCAGCAGCCCGAAAACTAGCACCTTCAACTCAAAGTGAATTTAAATTCGTATATCTTCACCAACATCACCGTATGACAATTAAACAACTACGCGATATCCTCCGTAAATTAAAAATTGACAATTCTCGCATCCTTGATGTCCATTTCCCTGACCGTGGGGTAGTAGGCATTTTGATTCATAATGATTATGAATCAGACCTTACTGCTCAACTTAACCGCGTGGAGTTCAGCTTCATACTTCCTTTGACCCCTGTCATGCTGATATTGTCCGTGATCCCGAATTTAAGGACAAATCAACTGAAGAACGAACTATAAGCCAAAGTTATTTTTAATAATACATGCAACCGTGCTATCAGCTTTATCAAGACCCCCCACATCAAACTTGCTGTTGCACGTAATTTCCTTCATCAAGAATGGATTTCCGAAGCCGATCTTCAATCACATCTCACACCCGAAAAACACATCAACACAACTCATTAGCTGCTGCTAATGCTTTACGTCCCAATAGTCCCTCACCACCACCTCACGAATCCATTGATTCCGATGATGCAATGGATATTACCTCAACTCACGATACCACAACTACCACCACCATTTAAAAAAAAAATATGAACAATAATATAAATATAAATCAAGATATTACTATTACTATATTTAACACCAATGGACTCGAAAAACAAACAATCAATACAATCACATCAACATTATCAACAACTACGCTATTATTTTTAACAGAAACATGGTTATTACCACCCAGCCGCATTCCTACAACATGGACACAACATCACACATATGGTAAAAAAGTAGATAATTCCTTTCGCGGGTCGATGGGAATATCATTACTTGTTCATCCTAACTGTCCCTACCCTGTCACCCTTCTCCCCAATTCTTCCCCTTATATCTTATCATGTCAAGTAGCTGGATATTTAATCCACTGCTTATATCTTCCCCCTTCTGGTCATGGCACCCTTTCTGATATAGACGCCATAGACATCATGTCACAACTACCACTAACAACTAATAATAATCAAAATGGTACCATTATCTGTGGTGACATCAATGCACGCAACAAACAATTATTAGGAGATAAAAAGGACACTAACCAAGGACTTTATTTAAATAACTTTTTGATCGAACATGGCTTTTAATGCCTTAATAGCACATACATCTATGGTGAACCAACCTTTATAAAGCAAAATAGCACTGGAAGACTTTCTACAAGTATTGTAGATTTATTTCTTTGCAATGAACCATTGGATCAAGTAAGTATGCAAGTTCATAACGAGGCTGGCCTTGATTCCGATCATCGACCAGTCAGCATCACGTTTGTATTACCATCCAATGTCCCTATTATCCCACCACAAAATCATCCTCGACGTCTCTGGAAGCTCGGTAAACTACTGGATCAAGATAAACTCGAACAATATAAAAGTTTATGCCAACTTAATATTGAACCTCTATACAATCAAATTAACCATTTTCTTAACGATAATGAAACCCAACCTGATTTGGATCAACTTACTGCTGATTTGAATTTTTGTATCCATAATGCTCTTGATAATTCTATAGGTACTAGCACTCCTATTAAAACAGGTAATAAATGGTTCTGGAATGATGATCTCGAACGTGCATTCCAAAAACGTGAGCATTGTTACCGACAATGGACCCGCCATTCTGACCTTTCAAAAGCAGAATGGTATGATAAACATCAAGCAGCCTCCACTAATTTCAAGTCCATGGTTCGTCACCGTAAATATGTCACCTGGCGCGAATTTACTCACAAATTATCTACCGATGACTTTACACGAACAACAGCTACCATCAAACGAATACGCCAACATCGAACTAAAAGTCAACCTTTTAGTGATCCCTCTGGCCCTGCTGCTGCTGCTACTAAAATGGCTTGCCATTTGGAAACTGTTTTTGCTGGCCAATACCTGCCCAATATTCGTGCTGGTCCACCACCTCGTCCTTCTGGTCCACACCCAATTGATGATGATTGTCCATTTACACTTGATACCATTGAAGAGGCATTAAAATCAGTAGCCCGTAAAAAGGCTCCTGGTTTAGATCATCTCTGTGCTGAAATGTTTTCTCCTATTATTTCTATCATTACACCTACTATTACCGCTCTTTTTCAACTTTGTTGGAAATGGTCTCATACACCAATTTTCTGGCGGGTGGCTCAAGTCATTCCAATACACAAAAAAGGTGACCATACTGACCCAAAAAACTTTAGACCTATTAGCTTGACTTCGGTCTTGCGAAAAGTCATGGAAATATGTCTCTCTCCATCTCTCCATAGTGATTCACTGCAATTAGATGTTGCCCAAGGCGGTTTTCGGGAGCAACGCTCTACTCTTGATCAAGCACTGTGTTTACACGAACTGTCGATCCGCCATGCTCGTATTGATGGTCAACCCCCAGCTATCTGTGTATTGGACATCGCCTCCGCATATGATACAGTTGATCGTGCTGTTATTTGGCGAGTTCTTGAATGTGATGTTCCTCCTCCTCTTCTTGGTCTTCTACAGAGTCTTTTTGACGACGTTTATATTGAAGTATTAATTGCTGGTCACGTCTCTCATCGTTTTTCCCCTACTACTGGTGTCCTTCAAGGCTCCATTTTATCACCACACTTATACTCACTTTATATCAATTCATTACCTCAAATACTACGCGCACCTCTTTTTTTCTTCTGATTCTGATAGTGACTCTGATTTTCTCCCTTTTTCTCTTTATAGTTCATCCACTCGTCCAATTGCTGGCTACTGGATCAATGCATTATTATACGCCGACGATGTCATTCTTATTGCTTCACCAGACATCATGCAATCACTTCTAGACCGCGCAGAACAACATTCCCTGCAACTTGGTTATCGATGGAATCCAACAAAATGCATCACCATCAATGCTTCCCCATCATCATCATCTTCACCACTCACCTTATATAATCAACCACTTATTTCGGCCTCCTCATTTATCTACCTTGGTATTCCTTTCAACAATAAGGGTGCCATTGATACACCTCTACTCATCGAACGAAATATCACGAGTACAATGCATTCTATGCGTGTACTCCATCAGCTTGGTTGTAGTCCTGCTGGTTTTCCTTGTCACCTTTCAATCCAACTATATAAACAATTCATTCGCCCAAAATTCGAATATGGATTAGCCATCGCCCGTTTCCGTCAAATCGATGCCAAGAGACTTGATCGTGCTCAAGATAACTGCCTTCGTATGTTATTTGGCGGTCATAGCAAAGCATCAACAATCGTGTTTCGGCATATGGGTAATCTACCCACTATGTCTGAACGTATCACTACTCTTGGTGCCAAGTTTGTAACTCGATTATCCTATTTACCAGATGACTCCTTAATCACCATTTTAAAACCATTTTTCACCAACAAACGTTTTCATCAGCTTCCAAAATTACAACAAAATAAGCTTTGGCTTTCATTACCTGAACCGCGTGATTCTCTTCCTCCTGGGGCACTTAAAACAGCTATTCGTGAAATGCGTCTTCACCACCATACTCAGAATTGTAATGCATCAAAGGGCAATATTCTAATATCAGCATGTCGTTCACAAATTGGTGTCGATCCAATTCTTTGGTTGCCAATGACAGCAAGAGAAAGGAGTCGTCTCATCCGCTGGCGGATGGGATGGCTACCTGGAAAACCCCAACTTTGTTCTAATTGTTCTACCATACGCACAAGTCGTCACCATCTCATTGATTGTCTTGATGCTGCTACTCGTCTTGGTGTTGATTCGTCATGTAAACCCAATCCTATTGATTTCCTTCTCAACCGCCTTCCTCACCGTCAACCATCTCCTCGTCCAATAACTGCAGCTCCTCACCCTGCTTTTATTTATTGGTCTAAACACTGGCTTGCATTATCACAACTTATGCTCGACCTTGACTCTCTATGTCATCCAGACGAAGATTTTACCACTTCACAAAATGATCCGGAACTTGGACAGCAATTTCTACAATGGCTCGACAACCGAATTTCACCTTCACCTCCACCATCTGATTCCAACAACATTTCCGCCATTCCTAATTCCAACGATTCCGACTTTCACCATTCTGACGATCTCAACAATTCCGACTCCACCATTCCCTCCAACTCAACTAATGCAGATCCTTTGGTCACTTTGGCGAGTGGGTAACTTTTCATTTATTTATTATATATATATTTATAGAAAAAAAAAGAAAAAAAAAACAAAAAAAAAAAAAACATAGTACAAAAAAAAAAAAAAAAAATTTTTTATTATTTTATCTCCCCCCTTATTTAGTTTCAAACTATCAGTGCATAATTTTTCTATCACTTGTTTCCACTCCGCTTTACCCCACATTACCTTTTTTACCTTATTTCTTGCGCACAGAGGTTTTTTATGCTTTTACTGTGACACTAATTAGTCTTTTGTCTGGGCGAGCATTATGTCAAGTTCTTGACGCGGCTCTATAGTCCCTTTAAATAAAATCATTTCAACTATACTATCACGGCATGCTTCTCTTCCCTCTATTCCTAACTTTTCTTTTAAAATTACCAAATTGAGCGAACAAAACACCGACCACGTGATTACACAACACACACATACAACTCCTCCCCCTAAAATAAAAAACGCAACAAAACTTACCGCCTCGATGGAGCCATCTACAGGCATCGTACCGTCACCAAATAACCACCAGCAGAACCACCATTTTACACTCGATCTCCTCATACCAACATCGCCCAACAATAAACGAATTCGGCAATCACTGATTCCCAATCGGCAATCGCAAATTCCAACTTATAAAAAAATACGCGCCATCTCCCCACCGCACAACTCCGATCCTACCATGGGCGTAGAACCCACCAAAAAACGCACCAACACCACCATCACCAGTCCCTACAATACACGGGCAGAAAAATCAGAAAAAGATAAAAAACAACCAGAAAACCATAAAACCCAAGAAAAAAATATAAAAATCATGGAAAAAGAAAAACTTGCAGATGGTTTCTGTGAGGAATTTCAACTTAATTTTGACCTTGCACAAGCCCAAATTAACTGTATCACCTGTCACCAAATAGGTACTATTATTATCGCTCCCGATACTAATGCTACCTATAGTCCGCCAGCACCAATGTTACACTGCACAAATTGCAATGGACATTTTAGTCATAAACAATTTTTACAAGTAATTGTTCACGTATCAACAATTATTAAAAAACATCAAGCAGCTGCCCCCGCCTCCCAATCTGATGGTATGGATACTTTTATCCATTATTTTCCCCACTTACCAGACTATCTCTAAGCTATCCACAAAAGATTGGACAAACATGATGAAATGTTTGAGGAGCTTGTCAAACTACAAAAAAAGGTAAGTGAGCTTACAGATGCTAATAATAGCTTACAAAAGACAAATAAAAAACTGGAACATGAACTTGCCACTTTACGTGGCACCAAAAAAATTAACCCCTCTACTGGCTCCCAAGCATCAAAATATGCTTCTGATACAGATAGCAGCAACAACAACAATAATAATAATCATAACGACAAAAATATTAATTCCCTACCACCTACACCAACCGCCACCAAATCATCTACACCTTCCTACGCTCAAATGACAGCACGTAAAGTTAATATAAAAAAACCAACCACACGTCAAGTTCAAGCAGCAGCCCGAAAACTAGCACCTTCAACTCAAAGTGGATTTAAATTCGTATATCTTCACCAACACCACCGTATGACAATTAAACAACTACGCGATATCCTCCGTAAATTAAAAATTGACAATTCTCGCATCCTTGATGTCCATTTTCCTGACCGTGGGGTAGTAGGCATTTTGATTCATAATGATTATGAATCAGACCTTACTGCTCAACTTAACCGTCGTGGAGTTCAGCTTCATACTTCCTTTGATCCCTGTCATGCTGATATTGTCCGTGACCCTGCATTTAAAGATAAATCAAAAGAAGACCGTACCATCCAAGCCAAAATTATTTTTAATAATACATGCAACCGTGCTATCACCTTTATCAAGACCCCCCACATCAAACTTGCTGTTGCCCGCAATTTCCTTCAACAAGAATGGATTTCCGAAACTGACCTTCAATCACATCTTGCACCCGAAAAAACAACTGATACAACTGCATTAGCTGCCGCTAATGCTTTACGTCCCAATAGTCCTTCACCACCACCTCCCGAATCCATTGATTCTGATGATGCAATGGATATTACCTCAACTCACGATACCACAACTACCACCACCATTTAAAAAAAAATGAATAATAATATAAATATAAATCAAGATATTACTATTACTATATTTAACACAAATGGTCTCGAAAAACAAACAATTAATACAATCACATCAACATTATCAACAACTACGCTATTATTTTTAACAGAAACATGGTTACTACCACCCAGCCGCATTCCAACAACATGGACACAACTAGCGTTCTTCATCTCATCCGACATCCGCTCATCCGATCCGCATCCGCATCTGAACTTGCGGATGCGGATGGGTCTTTACGGATGCGGATGCGGATGCGGATGGGTGTATCATCCGATCCGATGATGCAGTCATCCGAAAGATTGAAAGTGGTAATGGGTTTTTTTATAGGTGTTTATAAAAAAAACATAAAAATATTAGATTGAAAAAGTGTGCCGCATTTTTAATGTAAGTGTAGCAAGTCAATAAATGTGACAAATATTATTTTATCAACTCGAAGATTCATCAAACTTTTTAGATCTAAACTTTTGGAAATGATCTAATCCCAAAGATGTTGAAATGTTATTACTTGATCCCTATTCATTATATTTCTTATAACATATTATTCCTCAAATTATTTATGTCACAACATTTCCTATATTATTTCATAGTAATACTAATATTTGTCCCTTTCCAAAACGAAGAATAGCAAATAAAAAAAATAACCATTGTTGAAGAAGACATCTAGAATAGTTTATTTGATATTTGTATTACCATAGTGATATATATAATATAATTATAAACTCCAATACTCTCTCTATTTTGTACATTCCAAATATTCATCATCCAAATATTCATCATCCAAATCCAAGTATATAAACCGTAATATCAACCCATATCCGCAGCACTTTTTTTTCAATGATTATTTGCATAAGTTATAAAATCTACTCAAACAAAAATAAAATAAAATACTACCACCATTAGTAAACAAATACATTATAGTAATATAATTCGGAGAAAGAGTATGTGTGTAAAAGAAAGAGTAGTGCCACTTACCAATCGTCAAGCACAATGTCCAGTTATATAAAAGCAATTATGTCAAAGATAGGGATATATAAAAAAGAAGGAGCTTTGATAATAAAATTGAGTAATGCTAGTTGTTTTGTAGGGTTATCAATGTGTATATTAGATAGTTTTATTGACCAAGATTAAATAAAATATTTGTTAAAATCCATTGGTAAATAAGTAGATTGTTGTAAAGAATATATTTGTCTATAAACTCAATCCACAATAGTTAGTGGAGCAAAGATGTAATATTGTAATCGTTAAGCTAATAGATGCTTATTGGCGTTATTGAACATGTCCGTTCGCGTGTAAAATAGATACGATGATGAGTGATTAAAATAATATAATAAAAAAAAAGACTACCACACTTAGTTGTTTCATTTGGGATCATTATTTTCCATTATTAAAAAAGATGACTATGTTAAATGGAGTAACGAAGATTTGATTGAAGAAGCTTGGTTTTCTTTTTTTTTTTTTGCTGTCACACATAATTTTTTTTCAACACACAGCCATACTATATACTCACGCGCACGCGCACTTTATATTTAAAATTTCAGCTTTTTTTAACAAAAAGTATTCTTTTCCCTATTTTTTATATTTCTCTTCATAAAAAGCTTTCATCTACTATATTATCTTTTACATTACGGATTTATTTATTTTATTTTTATATTTATAATAAAAATTACCATATACTTTTCTACAATTGCCATCGTTTATTAAAATATGCTTCTATTTTGTTTCTTTGAACCAGTTTGAAGTACATTATTTATTCTGAACCAATCTAAACCAATCGCGCTATATTATACTTATATACGAAAAGACAAATCAATCACGATAACAATTTTTACAATATCCAATACCTTTTTTTACATTCCAAATCAAAACTTATTATAGATTATTTCACTCTTTTCTTTGATTCACTACAATACGACGGTTCTTCCTACTTCGATTGTATTTCTGCCAAAAAAAAATATACATACACACTTCATCTACCCATCCGATCCGCATCCGCATCCGCATCCGACCATCCGTATCCGCATCCGCATCCGTATTTGCGGATGCGGATGCGGATAGCCCTATCATCCGATCCGATCCGATCCGTGAAGAACGCTAGACACAACATCACACATATGGTAAAAAAGTAGATAATTCCTTTCGCGGGTCGATGGGAATATCATTACTTGTTCATCCTAACTGTCCCTATCCTGTCACCCTTCTCCCTAATTCTTCTCCTTATATCTTATCATGTCAAGTAGCTGGATTTTTAATCCACTGCTTATATCTTCCCCCTCCTGGTCATGGCACCCTTTCCGACATAGACGCCATAGACATCATGTCACAACTACCGCTAACAACTAATAATAATCAAAATGGTACCATCATTTGTGGTGACATCAATACACGCAACAAACAATTATTGGGAGATAAAAAGGACACTAACCGAGGACTTTATTTAAATAACTTTCTAATCGAACATGGCTTTCAATGCCTTAATAGCACATACATATATGGTGAACCAACCTTTATAAAGCAAGATAGCACTGGACGACTTTCTACAAGTATTGTAGATTTATTTCTTTGCAATGAACCTTTGGATCAGGTAAGTATGCAAGTTCATAACGAGGCTGGCCTTGATTCCGATCATAGACCAGTCAGCATCACGTTTGTATTACCATCCAATGTCCCTACTATCCCACCACCAAATCATCCTCGCCGTCTTTGGAAGCTTGGTAAACTTGTGGATCCAGTAAAATGCGAACAATATAAAGAGCTATGTCGCATCAACATCGAACCAATACATAATCAAATTACCCATTTTCTTGACAATCATGAAGTTCAACCTGATTTAGATTCACTTACCACTGAATTAAATTCGTGTATACATAATGCTCTTGACAATTCTGTAGGTACTAGCCATCCAATTAAAACAGGTAATAAATGGTTTTGGACGGATGAACTTGAAACAGCATTTCAAAAACGTGAACATTGTTATAGACAATGGACTCGTAATATTGGATTATTAAAAGCAGAATGGTATGATCAACATCAAAAAGCTGCCATCCATTTCAAGTCTCTGGTCCGTCAGCGTAAATATGTTACCTGGCGCGAATTCACTCACAAACTATCAACCGACGATTTTACAAAAACAACAGCAACGATTAAAAGAATTCGTCAACATCGAACTAAAAGCCAACCTTTTAGTGATCCCTCTGGTCCGGCTGTTGCTGCTACTAATATGGCTCGCCATTTAGAAACTGTTTTTGCTGGTCAATATCTCCCGAATGTTCGTGCTGGTCCACCACCTCGTCCTTCTGGTCCACATACAATTGATGATGATTGCCCGTTTACTGTTGATGCCATTGAAGATGCATTAAAATCAGTAGCTCGTAAAAAGGCTCCTGGAACTGATCATCTCCGTGCTGAAATGCTGTCACCAATTATTTCTATTATTGCTCCTACTATCACTGCTCTTTTCCAACTTTGCTGGAAATGGTCTTCAACACCAATTTTTTGGCGTGTGGCCCAAGTCATTCCAATACACAAAAAAGGTGATCATACTGACCCTAAAAATTTCAGACCCATTAGTTTGACTTCTGTCTTGCGAAAAGTTATGGAAATCTGTCTCTCTCCTTCTCTTCATAGCGATTCACTGCCATTAGACGTTGCCCAAGGCGGTTTTCGGGAGCAACGCTCTACTCTTGATCAAGCACTGTGTTTACACGAACTGTCAATACGCCATGCTCGTATTGATGGTCAACCCCTGGCTATATGTGTGCTGGACATCGCCTCCGCATATGATACAGTCGATCGCGCTGTCATTTGGCGCGTCCTCGAATGTGATGTTCCTCCTCCTCTCCTTGGCCTTCTACAGAGTCTAGTTGACGACGTTTATATCGAAGTTTTGATTTCCGGTCATGTCTCTCATCGTTTCTCCCCTACTACAGGTGTCCTTCAAGGCTCCATATTATCTCCCCATCTATATTCACTTTATATTAATTCTTTACCTCAAATACTACGTGCACCTCTTCTATCTTCTGATTCTGATACTGATTCTGATTTCCTCTCTTTTTCTCCTTATAGTTCATCCACTCGTCCAATTGCTGGCTACTGGATCAATGCATTATTATACGCCGACAATGTCATTCTTATTGCTTCACCAGACATTATGCAATCTCTTCTAGACCGCGCAGAACAACACTCCCTGCAACTTGGTTATCGATGGAATCCAACAAAATGCATCACCATCAATGCTTCCTCATCATCATCATCTTCACCACTCACCTTATATAATCAACCACTTACTTCCGCCTCCTCATTTATCTACCTTGGTATTCCTTTTAGCAATAAGGGTACCATTGATACACCTCTTCTCATCGAACGAAATATTACTAGTACAATGCATTCTATGCGTGTACTTCACCAGCTTGGTTGTAGTCCTGCTGGTTTCCCCCGCCATCTCTCCATTCAGCTGTATAAACAATTCATTCGCCCAAAATTCGAATATGGATTAGCCATCGCCCGTTTCCGCCAAATTGATGCCAAGAGGCTTGATCGTGCTCAAGATAACTGTCTTTGTATGTTATTTGGCGGTCATAGCAAAGCTTCAACAATTGTATTTCGGCATATGGGTAATATACCCACTATGTCTGAACGTATCACTACTCTTGGTGCCAAGTTTGTAACTCGATTATCCTATTTACTAGATGACTCATTAATCACCATCTTAAAACCATTTTTCACCAACAAACGCTTCCACCAGCTACCGAAATTACAACAAAACAAGCTCTGGCTTTCTTTACCTGAGCCTCGTGATTCTCTTCCTCCTGGGGCGCTTAAAACAGCTATTCGTCAAATGCGTCTTCATCACCATACCCAAAATTGCAATGCAACCAAAGGCAACATTCTGATTTCGGCTTGTCGTTCACAAATTGGTGTCGACCCAATTCTTTGGTTGCCAATGACAGCAAGAGAAAGGAGTCGTCTTATCCGCTGGCGGATGGGATGGCTACCTGGAAAACCTCAACTTTGTTCTAATTGTTCTACCACACGCACAAGTCGTCACCATCTCATTGATTGTCTTGCTGCTGCTACTCGTCTTGGTGTTGATTCGTCATGTAAACCCAATCCTATTGACTTCCTTACCGCCAACCATCTCCGCGTCCAATAACTGCAGCTCCTCACCCTGCTTTTATTTATTGGTCTAAACACTGGCTTGCTTTATCACAGCTTATGCTTGATATTGACTCTCTATGTTATCCAGACGAAGATTTTACAACATCACAAAATGATCCAGAACTTGGACAACAATTCTTACGATGGCTTGACAACCGAATTTCATCTCCACCTCCACCATCTGATTCCAACAACATTTCCGCCATTCCTAATTCCAACGATTCCAACGATTCCAACTTTCACCATTCTCACGATCTCAACAATTCCGATTCCAACATTCCCTCTAATTCACCTAATGCAGATCCTTTGGTCACTTTGGCGAGCGGGTAACTTTTCTTTTATTTATTATATATATACAAAAAAAAAAAAAATTTTTTATTATTTTATCTCCCCCCTTATTTAGTTTCAAACTATCGGTGCATAATTTTTCTATCACTTGTTTCCACTCCGCTTTATCCCACATTACCTTTTTTACCTTATTTCTTGCGCACAGAGGTTTTTTATGCATTTACTGTGACACTAATTAGTCTTTTGTCTGGGCGAGCATTATGTCAAGTTCTTGACGCAGCTCTATAGTCCCTTTAAATAAAATCATTTCAACTATACTATCACGGCATGCTTCTCTTCCCTCTATTCCTCACTTTTCTTTTAAAATTACCAAATTGAGCGAAAAAAATACAGAACACGTGATAAACGCACACACACAAAAAACAACCCCCTCTATAAAAAAAATCCATAAAAAATCTATATCCACGATAAAATCGTCCACACTCATCACACAGCAACAAAATAAACACCAGCCCCATCGCCCGTTTGTGCTTGATCTCCTGGTCCCAACGTCGCCTAGGAGCAAACGGATTCGTCAATCGCTAATTCCAACTCGGCATTCTAAAATCCCAACATATAAAAAAATACGCGCCACACAACAGCCCTCCGACAATTCACTTACCAGTATGGGAGTTGAACCAACTAAAAAACGCACCACTACTACTAATACAGGATTTTTCAGAAGAAGTTGACCATGGTGTTTTTGATTTCAAGGATGACGTTTTTGATTCCAAGGATGATGTTTTTGATTCCGAGGATGGTGTTTTTGATTTCAAGGATGACGTTTTTTAAATCATGGATGTTATTTTTGAATTCAAGGATGGTGTTTTTGATTTCAAGGATGACGTTTTTTGAATCATGGATGCTATTTTTGAATTCAAGGATGGTGTTTTTGATTTCAAGGATGAAGTTTTTTAAATCATGGATGCTCATTTTGAATTCATGGATAGCGTTTTATTAATCATGGATGGTGTTTTTTTGTTTCGAGGTAAAGGTTTTTTATATTCAAGGATAATATTTTTTTTTTTCATGGGTAATATTTTTATATTCAAGTTCAAGGTTAAATAATTCGAGTTCGACGTTTTTATTTTCGCGGATCGTATGTTTTTATTCGCATTCTGCGTCATCAATTTCCGCACTAAACTTTTTTTATTTCATGTTTGGTAATGGAATATTCGCTCTCAGCCTTTTTTATTTCATATTTGGTAATGGAATATTCGCTCTCAGCCTTTTTTATTTCATGTTTGGTAGTGGAATAATCGCACTAAACTTTTTTTATTTCATGTATGGCAGTGGAATGTTCGCTCTCAGCCTTTTTTATTTCATGGTTGGTAGTGGAATATTCGCACTAAACTTTTTTTATTTCATGTATGGCAGTGGAATGTTCGCTCTCAGCCTTTTTTATTTCATGGTTGGTAGTGGAATATTCGCACTAAACTTTTTTTATTTCATGTTTGGTTACTAAATATTCACTGATGCGATATTTAATTATCATCACTTATAATATTTTTATTTTTATATATCATCTTCATTATATATAGTCTCTACAACATATAGCAATGACCCATATAAAAAAAATAATCATTATTGAGCAGTAAAATAATCGTGCATAACTGAAAGGGGTTATTTAGCCACAGCAAAAAAAAAATACAAATGGGTCGGTTTTTTTTTCTTTTCCCACCTTATTCTTTCCTTTTTTGATAAAAAAAACACAAACATTTATTTCAATCTAACAATTGTAGAAACTATAATAAGATCTGAATTATATGTCTTTCTTTTGTGAGATATGTTTATCTAGTGAAAGAGGAAAAAAAACGGTAGGACCAAATAGAGTTAAGTAGTATAAGGTTGGAGGAAACAAAACGGTAATTGTGCTCAAGAAACATGAATATATTCAACATGGAAGAAGGGACACTGACAATATAAGAAAAGGAAAGCATTCTATTCAAATGATTTATGTGCCTGAAGGAACGGAAACGTCATGGTTAGAACAAAAAAAAGTATACAAAAAGATATAAAACTAACAGTTGCTAAAACTTTCAAGACACGCGTTGCTTTAGTAATCTATATAACGAGCATCTCAACCAACAATGTAGTCGACAATCGTACATCAATATTGAACACAATGAACGTCAATCTATACTATCCTAAAAACAGTGTTACAAAAAAAAGAACCAAAGAACAAGCAACAACAATAATACTTGTTTTCCAACTCACCAAACAAAGCTATTTTTAAAAGTTAAAAAGAAGACGTTACTTTTGCAGCAAGCTATAATATGTTTTCTACGCCAAATATTATTAATGGAACAGCACACGCTATCAAAGAAACACATGGATGATGAAAGACAGAGAGTGAGTAAGATATTACAACTATGAATTGGATTCCAAGTAGTGTTGTTGTTATGGCTGTATATTATTATTATTATCATCAATAAAGTATATACATAAATTCTTTTGGATAATCGACTCTATCTTATTGGACGTTCTCGAGTATGTTGTTATCGATACCAGGATGGTTTCCATCCCTCATAATCATGTTAGCTCAAAATCCTTGATCAGTATACTAGATATATGTCCATCCAATAATATACTCAATCCCTTCTGAACAAATGCTTCGTAATATATATCTATATTCTCTCGTCAATATTATAAGTAGTACCATATATTTGAGGCTGTCCAGTTTATCTCAAGAAAATACTCGCGTATATTAAAGTATTATATATTGTTGCGGTAATATTCATTTTTATCCGACAGAATATAGGGTTCTGCTGATGTGGATTTAGCATTATTATCTCATCCGAAAGTTTAGATGCAAATGGATATATTTTCATCCAACCCGACTATCCAATGATCCAATAGATTCAAAGTTGTAATGTGCATTTTTTTTTCAACGAGGCTACTTATAAAACATAAAATATTACATAAAAAAGTATGCCGCGTTCATAATGTATTTACAGGCAGCAAGCCAATAAAGGTGCTTAATATTATTCTATTCGACTCAAAGATTCATCAAACTTTCTAGATCTATACTTTTCAAATGAGCTAATCCCAAAGATGCCGAAATGTTATTACTCGTTCCAGTTCATTATATCTTTTATACCATATTATTCCTAGCACTATTTATGCTACAACATTTCCTATATTATTTCATAACAATAATGATATTTTGACCGTTCCCGTAATAAATAATAGCAAATACCATTGTTCAAAAAAAAACCAATCCATATAATAATTTATTACCATTACCGTAATGATATGTATAACATAGTTAACACCCCAATAATCTCTCTATTTCATACTATCCAAATATACATTATCCAAATCCACGTATACGAAGCGTAACATCAATCCATATCCAGAACACTTTTTTTTCAATAGTTATTGTTTCAATAGTTATCAGCACAAGTTATATAATCTATCTGAAGAGAAATAAAATAAGATACCAGTATCGATAGTAAACAAAAACATCATAATAATGTAACAGGGAAAAAGAGGTGCGCGTGTATATTAGAGTATTATTTAATCTTGTGTATACTAATCATTCTTATTCGAGAGAATATAGCGCTCTGCTAATAAAGGACAGTAAAAAAGAATACGTGGATCTAAGATTAATGTGTTTATACAAACCTAATGCTCTTGATGGATCATATACAGATATAGATGCGAGTGAGTGGATGATACGTGTGTATAGGTGTTTTTTTTTGCGGCAGAAATACAGTTGAAGTAGGAAGAGTAAATGTAGTCTAATGAATGAAATAAAATGGATGTAGTTGATTTTTTTTTTTGTACATAAAGACACCCTCGGAATAATTATTATATCGAAACCTGTTAAAAGAGAGAAAAAAAAGTGGTGTTTCAATGAACAATGGTAATTAAAGAAGAAATACGTTGTAGTTTATATTGTAAATATAAAAATATAAAGATATAAAGATATAAGAATACATTGCGTATTGTATTGACCATTTAGGATTTTTTTTTACAAAAGAGAAAAAGAACAGGTAAAGAAGTAAAATATTTAGATAATAAAGTGGTGGGGACGATTTAATTGAGCACTTTTATTTACATAACAAGTTTTTAAAAAATTCGTGGTCCTCGAATTGTTCGGATTACTTTTCCTTCTGCCATATACACGCATTCTTAAAAGAGTGATTAGAATCATATAAAAAATATCTGCCAATATAAACACTACTACATACCATCTCCATTCATTGACAAATATGTGTCAAGAATAATGTCACCAGTAGCTGCCCATATCCGAGCTTCTCGAGCTGCTTGGCTAACACCCATTCCTTCAAAATAACTGCTAAGAAAACATTCCTCTTGTTCGTCTGTTGTGAATTGGAGTCGGATTTGTTTGTCAGTTGGATCTGGAGCAACGAAAAATGCATATAAAAATTTATATTTTATAGTAGTGTTGCTAATGGACATGTTGGTGAGAAAGTAGCTAAAGATCAAATGAAAGAAATAAAACAAGTGTGTGTTGATGTGCTCAAAGTATTGTATTTATTCTGAGGTAAGTATAACAGCAGATGCATGGAACGTCAAAAATGGCAATCCGAGTTTATTAGAGTAATAAAAAATTGTTTGAATTAAAATATCTTGTTCATCAAAAGCAAAGTTTATATTAAGTATATACTGCTCTATTTCAGGCCATAAATAAAGTACTCTTCTTGTTCATTGTTGTGTTTTGTAGTACTGGCACTACTTGTGAATGTGGACCATTTCTGTCATATTGTACTACTGGAAAAAATAGAAAAATGTTTTCAATATGAGATCATATATATAGTGAATCTAACCCGGGCCGATGTAAATAGATCGTTTGGCTAAATTTAAAGTGCAAAACAAACAAGTCGGATACGTGTTTTGTAAACGTCCGCGTGAGTTTCCGTATTATTGTTTGGATTTACGCCAAATCGACGAGAGTACATGAGCTCGAACAATATTTTACATGTTCCGTTACCTTTCCATCTTATATAATACCCG
This sequence comes from Circinella umbellata, assembly GCA_025093555.1. Lineage (NCBI taxonomy): Eukaryota > Fungi > Mucoromycota > Mucoromycetes > Mucorales > Lichtheimiaceae > Circinella > Circinella umbellata. The sequence continues at coordinate 31,060 of JAIWNF010000111.1, read as the reverse complement.
GTAAGTCACTCGTTATATTGTATAGTGTGTCAATTTATAATAAAATGGCCATGTATTATTATCTTCATACCGAAAAGCCATGTGAATAGTATTCTATACATAAAACGAAAAGTGTAATCTAGCAGAATATTATTTATTATACGTAGACTACGTATTACTATAATTTTACTATCATGTTGTATAGATTTTTTTTATTCTTATTCACTGTCTTTGTTATGGTATACAATTTTGGTTATTTGCTATTATTATCGTCAAAATCTTTCCTTTCTTAGCACCACTATTTTTGTCATTTCAAAATAAAGGTATATTTTTGACAAAAGTGCAGTAATCAATGATCGCTCGATGCGGTTTTGGTGGACATAAACAGTACATATTTTTTTTGAAAAAGTAAAGGATCAATCGATTATTTCTAGTCTCGTAGGATTACAATATTTCTTTATTACTTTTGACTTTTATTAAATATTTTAGTGGGGCAAAATCAGGTAGTGCAAAAGCATGGTTGTATTTTGTTGAATGAAAACAATCTCACATTAGATAATCTGATGTGTAACAAAAGTTATTATAAACAAAATGTTGGTATAAACAAAGTATCAATAAAGATGGTTAGTAATATAGTGAGCAATAATAATCAATTTTGTATTATTATTATTATTATTATTATTAATACGTATTATTAAATAGAAGATGTATAAGCAATAAAAATATAAAAAAAAAAACGCATATAGTGTTCAAGTACTATTGATTGTATTTGACAAAAAGACAAATATATAAAAGAACAAAATAGAATAAGTAAACAGAAGCTTCATTAATCGGGATAAATAAAGGAATGTATCATTCAATGATATGAAGTTTCAAAATACATATTTTCCATCCAAGAAACTATTTCCGTAATGTCTTTTTGTTCTCTATGTTTAGTTAAGTAATATATACATATATACATTTATATGTTTCTTTTTTATCCTCATCTTTTCTCAGTTATTTCTAGTTTTCCTGGTATATATCATTTAAGTAACTAAAACTATCCCATGTATCTTCATCCCTTTGCCCAAATTCATTCGTACTTATATTCAATTTTAATATGGTTTTTATCTTTATTTTTGTATCTATTATATTCAATCAATATTCCATCCGCCCACCACCAATGGGTAGTGCTTTGGTGTGGAGCGAATGGATGTTGCTTCTTGCTTGATGAAATGAATGGAGTCGATAGTAATTTTGGAACCGATGCGGGCTAATCTGGTTTTGATGATTTGTGGGGAAATGCGGGCTGTGTGTAGTGTTGTTGATATAATATAGAAATAAAAAAAAGCAAACGGAGAAACTTGTTAGTAAACATATTATTATATTCAATGCATCAGTAAGAAGCTATCCATATTTCGATAACGCATATTTTATTATGCACAAAAAAGAACGATTATATATGACAGAATTTTGTTTTACTTACTTTGGGATTTAGGTGAAGTATAATAAGAAGCGAAGGTGATGGATTTAAAATGAGTGTCGGAGTGAGTGTGAGCCATACGGTTGAGGAAAAGTTGAAGATAATGACTACCGTATGGAAGAGTGAGATGATGTACATGGTGAATGATATGTGTTAGTTGTTGGCAAGGGTGAAGAAAATCTCCACCCGATAACTCGGTAACTATGATTTTTGACCAGCAGCTGTCGCAACGAAAAAGCTGTTGTGCCCACAGCTTTGAGACCAGAGCAGATTCAGCGATAGCTTCTGGAGGCAAGAAACCAAATATAATGCATATGATTTCTAGATGGAAAAAGGTAAAAAAAAAACTGTCAAGGAGAACTGTAGTTAATGTCTTTGTTAACCGTTATGAGGCGAATAGTTTGTAAAAGTATTCAGCAATAAAAACGAGAATTTCAAAACTTACTATCCAAGCCAATGAAACCAATGGAAACTGATGGCTCGAAGGGAACAGTTCTTATTGACTCTTGAATACATTTATTGATGAATTATATTGATAAATTTAATGATGTCTTTCAAGATGAGAAAAAGTAAAAGTAGGACAATAATAAAGAAGAAAAAAGAGAATATGTTTTTTTTTCATCGGGGCTTCCGAAGTCTAATTTATTCTTTTTTGGAAAAGCAACTAATTCCCATGCCCCAGGAAATCTTACGAAAGAAACCTTATTATTTTACTTTGCCACTCTCCCCTTTTTTTTTCCTTTCAATAAACGATTGTCCTCTATTGTTACATTTATTGATAGACAATTAATATTATATCTTAAGCAATATGATTTATTAGTAAAGTAAGTTACATTCTTCAATTCTATTCAATTAATTTATTTTCTTTTTCTTATATTAAATCTTATTCTTCAGTACAGTATATTAAGATTGAACTTTTTCTTTATATAACCTACTTATACATTATCTTTTGAGGCAATTTATTTATAGTTATCGGTACTTGACTTTGATATTCTTTTTTTATATAATTATTACTTGATCTTGCCACTTTTTATTTTAGTTCTGAGCAATTAAAGGTATAGTTATGCCTTAACTGGAAGCGGTTGTGTTCAATTGATAATGATATATATGATTAAACTGGCGCATAATTACTATATAGATACGATTATTATAATATGTCATCTAGGCCTGATATTATCAATTTTACAGCACTTATTATCAAACAAACATATGGATGACAAAAGGACAAAGAGTGGATCAGGTATTACAACTATAAACTGATTGAAAAGATGGACTTTCGAGTGTTGTTGTGGCTAGTATGGAAACATGGTTGTTATCTATCAATATAATCAATAAAATACGGAAGTTAGAAATTGATTTATACACTGGAATGCTTTTGAATAATCGAACCTATGCTGCTGGATATTTTAATGAAGTTTATTATGGATGGGGTTTATAGAGTGATGGTTTTGATTTTTCATAATCACTGTTGGAAACTATGTAATAAAAAAGGGCAAACGGTTGAAACGAGATGATCATTTGTTTTTGGGTAATCTATTCTTGGATCAACTTCTGAAAAATTGATACTCGCATGTGAAACTTTAGTACACCCAAATAAACTATGATTGATCAAAGAGGAACGCCAAAAACAACTGAAAGAATATGGAAAAAAAAGTGAAGTGGTACTGAATCCAAATTGCTATGATGGGATTTGTTTTTTTCTCGTTCAAATATAGTTACGCCATAACTAGTGATAATTATCTTGATTTGTGCGCAAACCTTTCATACAACTCTCTTACCAATAATGGCGAAAACAAAAAAAGCAGCAGAAAGAAAAAGACAAGTCATCCCAAGAAAAAGCTTGAAGAAGGCTGGTCCTACTGCTGCAGAACTAAGAGCTGCTTCTAGTCGACTTAAGTCTTTGGTTGGCTCAGTTCAATTGTTACAGGAAACTCATGGTCAGCAGGAGGACCGCGACCTCGCAAGAAGATTAAAAGATTTGAGTTTAGAAGAAACTCAAAGTAAGAAACTATTCTTTTTAAAAGAAGACAAAAACAAAAGAAAACAAAAGAAAAGACAGGGATATTAACACATTTCATAATATTAAAGCACAAGATAAAGCTATCAAGATCTCGATGCAAAAGCATTCAATGTTTCAAAATGATCTTGATACATCCTCATCAAGCATCTGCTCACCAACATTGGTAGTCAAACCGCCTTTAAAAAATACGAAATACAAAACAATTGCTTTTTCATGTATCAAAATATTTGGTACTCCAGTAGTACCAGTAGAAAAGTTATTAAAAAAATAAATAAAGCTTTATCATTATTACTATTTTTCTCTTCTTGTTTACAACTTTACTTATTTTCTAACATCAATGACCAACACTACTTCCTTAAAAACTCGCAATGCCGGCAGAGTAACAAAACGGACATACGTCCCAAAAACTCGCTCTCAGACAACGAGATCATCCACATTAGCTAAAGCTTTTAGCTCGATTAGTTTGACTGCTAAGCAAAATAAGCAATCTGGTCAGTAGCACTTTGATAAGATACATATACGTAAAGTACTGACTTTGGTAATAAATAGGTATCAATTGTGATCAGGAAATGCTAATGGACCAAGATACGGTCGCATCAAATAGCTCGGAAGTCGAAGATGGTAAGAGACCTTCTATGAAAATAATATTTATTTATATAACCATATCTTTATATTAGATGGCGATGTAAATCCTATGAGTGAGGATGAGCGACTGAACGACGGTATACTCCCAGAGTCCCGCTATGTATACCGGAACGCTGATTGTGATAGCCATGATGAAAGCGAAAACGAGACGGATCCGCAAGTGGCAAATCTTCCTGTAATGCGATCAATCTTATCAAATATTGGTACACTATCCTCTATTGCCACTGTAGAACAAGTTACACCTCTTGTTAATCGTCCTAGCAAGAAAAGCCGTAAATCATACGGTAAAAATTTGACTGAAAAACAGATCCAGACAATATTGAACAGCGTACGAGTTTATGGCATGACGCATGATGCAGCCGCTCGATCTATGGGAATCAGTCGGTCTAATGTTACAAAGATCATAAACGAACACAAGTCCACTGGAAATGCTTTTCCAAAATCCAAAACAAGAACCACGCAAGGGAAAATTGACAGCCAAGGTGCTGAACATATTGAAATGTTTATCAAGAAACATAACACGGCCACATTGCAACAAATTCAAGAATCATTTGAAAAAAAATTCAATGTGACCATCTCACAATCTACCCTTCATCGACATCTGACGCAGAAATGTCGTCTATCATTGAAGCGAGCAGGATGGTATCCCGAACGTCGTACAGATACCGATACAAAAAGAATGAGAGAAGAGTGGGTGCGGCAGTATATACATAGTAGGCAAATTGATTACGAAAGTAATTGTATTTTTATCGATGAATGTCCGTTTAACGCCAGTATGCGCCGTAATTATGGATGGTCTGAACGCGGAAGACCAGTGCGTATCAAGGTGAAGACTAGACGTTCGCCAACTATCACTCTTTTGGCTGCTGTTTGTAACGATGGGCTGGTGGAAGCGTCTCTGAGAATCCCTCCAAAAACAGATAAAAAAAGAAGGGCAAAGGTAAAAAAAGTCTCAAACAACTAAGGAAAAAGAAGATGAAGAAAAAAATGGTGAACAAGAAATGAAAAAAACAAAAGGGACCAATAGTCATGACTTTCTTGCATTTTTGCACTTGGTTATGGATCGTCTCGAGGAGCAAGGCCGCACAGGGTGCTACTTGGTTATTGATAATGCACCAATTCATGTAGCACGGTGGATTAAAGATGAGGTAGAGAAACGAGGCCATCATATCATAATGCTGCCACGGTATTCTCCGTTCCTTAATCCTATTGAAGAATTTTTTTCCAAGATCAAGATATTGTATAAAAATGCGTTAATCGATACAGAAGACGATACGGAAGATGGTAACCAAGAAGGAACAGAAACCGAAAAACAACAAAAACAACTGGAGGATCTAATTTCCGCGGCAATTGCCAAGGTAACTCCCAGTGATTATAAAGGATGGGTTTCCCACTCCATAAGTTTCTTTCCTCGGTGTATTGCACATGAAGATGATCTTTAAATTCTTCCTCCCACTACATAACTATTATCCCTCTTTTCTACTTTATTCTATTCTATTTTATCACTTTATAAATATATTTTTCGGCTTAAAAAATTACAAAAGGGGGGAAGACAGAAAAAAGAAGTATGACAAAAAAGTCAGCTGTAGTAAAACTGGGGACTTATATTTCTCTTTTTTATACTATTGCATCCTTCATTTAAAACTTCAACTTCTCTATGACAAGTGTTTCCTTTTCTTTCTAGATTCCAACGCGTGTTAATTAACAATACTTTAATATAACTACTTCCATTTACTTTTGATTGTACTCGTTCGGGAATCTGTAATATCCAAATCAGTTAGTTGAGATCGTGTATGAATTTAATCGTTAAACTGTTTTCCGGCTGTTGTTTGAAAACTATTCCATCCTTTGTCTTCGTAATATTTGTCTTTCAATCTTACAAGCATGGTTATGTATTGTGCTATGTTGCAATCTTGTTGATCATCGTATTATTTAGTTATATCTAGAATAACTTTATAGTTTCTTTTTTGAAGGTTGAAATTTTACACATCAATCAACCCGCTTTAAAAAAAGAAGTATATTGATACATGCATATTATGGATGGATATAATGGGTAATCATTGTTTTATAGGTTGAATTATTACTTTAAGAGTTTCACAGCTGTTATGTATATAACAGTTCCTAGTCATTCCCATCGTATAATCTTGATTTGCAAAAGAAGAAGAGGAATAGTTGCATAAGAAGTGGAAATAGATATATAGTTGAGAAATAAAATAAAATCTCATGATAGTAATTTCAAATATTTATGAACGTGTTCTTTTTTTTTGGTATTACGTTATGATTAATGATTGTTGCTTTTTTTAATATCAAAGTTAACATTATTAATTGTATATTGTTCTTTTTAACATTATCTAACATCATTGACCGGTGTACAAGTGAGTATATCTCATTTTTTTAAGTTCCAACAAAGTCTCTTCAATTGAACATATATGTCAATGTTTTCGTTTAAAACATATTAGGTTTAAAATGATACTATTCTGATCCGGAATGATTCATTAAGAGCTCCACACACATATAAAACACTTCGATACACTTTTTGTTTTGTCCTCCCTCCTTATTCTTTTCAAAAGACTTTTAATCGTAAATATTTACACAGTATGTGCAAAGCTTTTATTCTCACATAAGGGAAAAAGTTATAAATATATAAATATGATTTTTAGAGTAGAACTAACAAAAGTTATAAATATAAACTTACTTTAGCAATGAACACTAACCAAGCCAACACCAACAACAACCGCACCGAATCAGAACTCGAAGCATCGGTGGTTTTAAGTACCATGTTCCAACGAACAATGAGTTTCCAGGGTGAAGGTATGCATAAACGAGTTAAATGACATATATAAAATATATCTACTCAAATCATCAAAACGTAAACCTATGAAAGGAAAACGAACAGATGGTTGATAAGGTATTAGCCAAACATATCGTGGTTCTTTTTACTAACCAATATATAACAAAAGATACCAAAATGACAGAGGTCCGTGACGAGGAAGCAGCATCGACGGATAATGCCGATGTTGTCGAGCAATCTGGTATCACCAGCCAGCAAGTTACCAACAAGTCGTTTGGTAAACTTCCAAAGAGACCCAATGGTAGCCGTGTCAAGAAACCCACGACGCAGCGTGCCAATGGGAAATACGAAAAGTATTCAGATGCCAAGATGGCGCTTGCTGTCGAAAGTGTCAAAATTTATGGCATGAGTGTTGAAAAGGCAGCAGGAAGAACCGGAATCAAGGCCGGTACATTGCGTGACGCTCTTCGACGTTACAAGGCTCGTGGTAAGGCAACCCCCAGCACCAGAGGCCGTAAAGCAAAGAGCAGTTTCACAGAAGAAACTGTTTCTTTTATTCTGAATAAGGTGGATGAGAATCCAAACATGTCCGTCGAGGACATTTATTTTGCTTTTGTGGATGATGGAACTATGGCCATACCTGCAGTGTCATCTCTGCAAAATTGGTTACGTAAAAATGCTCGAATTACTTTTCAACGGGTTCCGAGCTACCCATCCATGCCTTCGGAAGAAGAAGAAGAAGAATACACGCATAAGTATTGGCAAACGTTGAACGCCGGTGAAGTCAATGTACGTGAAAATTGCATTTTTATTGGCGAAGCATCGTACGTTTACAACTTGCGCCGTACATACCCAGAAACAAGACCAAAAAAGGCACGCAAGGAGGAAGATCACGACGAGGTTGCAGATCTGAGTATGTTGGTTGCATTTGGCACCGCTGGGATTGTCGAGCAGGGGATTCGCTCTCTTGAAGGTCCAACTTCAGCTTAAGACATGACAGCCTTTGTCAAGAGAGTGATGACCAAGCTCAGTGATCAGAGCAGGGAAAACTTTTTCTTTGGCTTGGATAGTGGGCCGGCGGAAGAAGTGGAGCAGGTGAAGAAAGAAATAGAATATTGGGGCCACAAAGTTTTTTTTCTTCCCCACCATGATGGCTCTTGGAACCCTGCGGAAAAAATTTTCCGAGAGGTGCAACGTGTCTGTTCTCGTTCTTTACTAGACCAAAGAAAAAACGAGACTATCATTCAACGGTTAGAGTCTGCTATGGAGAAAATTGATCCTCCTAAATGTGCTTCATATATTGACCTCGCCTTTCCAATCATTTCCGAATAAATATCCTAATATAATCATCTACTTCGCAACCCTTTAATAAAACCGAATTCCACTCTCCCTTTCTATAAACTCTATATTTTTTTTGATTGATTTGTTATCACAAAGTAACTAAGAACAAGTAAAGCTGTATTTTACAACTACTCACATTTTCCAATCATATACATCAGCCATTCTTATATACCTCTATCCAGTTTGATTTACTACTAATTATATTTTATGGTTGCAACTGTATACATATCCTACAGGTTTCCATCTCTTTTTTTTTATTTTGTTAAGGAGAAAAAATTTAAACATCATCCGATCCAAATTGCTTTTTATTTTATCTTCTTGAGAGATATATTTTATGGGGAAAATAAAGGAAGAAGGAAATATATGTATATATTAGGTGAATGCTTTTTTTATGTACGCCTAAACCAAACTTTTTCTTTATTTACTTGCAACTTTCGAAACGCGCTCAACGTTAAAGAGATTGCTGAGCGTGCATTTTACCTTGGAGGAGACAATGGTAATCAGACTGACACATACGTACAGACTCCAAACCCTTACTAAATACGTCAAGGGCACGCTGTCGTCGTTTTTGTGAAGCATAGCGTCGCCCAACACAAAGATATCCAGCGGGATCTTCAGAGGCGATGTTAATTAACATCCATCCGTCCCTCAACTCATTTCTATACTGCTGTTTCGCAGCCTAACAAGCTGTTCGCAAAGTCAGCACACGGATAGCATTCCGTTTTATTTCTTCAAGCTCAATTACCAATGCTTCTTCAGGATTGGCGATGGCTATATATGTGTTGATTCATGTTAGTGTCAATTAATGAGTAAGCAAGAAGTGCAGACGAATAATATCAAAGGGTAAATCATTACTACTTGCTTCATTGGAAGTTTCTGGAGGACGGTTTTTGTAGATTGGATAGCTTTTAAAGTAGTGAGAAGAAAAGAAAGAAAAAATGCTTCGTGTGTAACCCAATCACTCTCTTAAATATTCTCGTTTCAACCTTTAGCTCGTTTTATTACATATTTATTTCCAATAATGATTATGAGGGATGGAAACCATCCTGGTATCGATAACAACATACTCGAGAACGTCCAATAAGATAGAGTTGATTATCCAAAAGAATTTATGTATATACTTTATTAATGATAATAATAATAATAATATGCCAGCCATAACAACAACACTACTTGGAATCCAATTCATAGTTGTAATATCTTACTCACTCTCTGTCTTTTCATCATCCATGTGTTTCTTTGATAGCGTGTGCTGTTCCATTAATAATATTTGGCGTAGAAAACATATTATAGCTTGCTGCAAAAGTAACGTCTTCTTTTTAACTTTTAAAAATAGCTTTGTTTGGTGAGTTGGAAAACAAGTATAATATTATATTGTTGTTTGCTTGTTCTTTGGTTCTTTTTTTTGTAACACTGTTTTTAGGATAGTATAGATTGACGTTCATTGTGTTCAATATTGATGTACGATTGTCGACTACATTGTTGGTTGAGATGCTCGTTATATAGATTACTAAAGCAACGCGTGTCTTGAAAGTTTTAGCAACTGTTAGTTTTATATCTTTTTGTATACTTTTTTTTGTTCTAACCATGACGTTTCCGTTCCTTCAGGCACATAAATCATTTTGAATAGAATGCTTTCCTTTTCTTATATTGTCAGTGTCCCTTTCTTCCATGTTGAATATATTCATGTTTCTTGAGCACAATTACCGTTTTGTTTCCTCCAACCTTATACTACTTAACTCTATTTGGTCCTACCGTTTTTTTTCCTCTTTCACTAGATAAACATATCTCACAAAAGAAAGACATATAATTCAGATCTTATTATAGTTTCTACAATTGTTAGATTGAAATAAATGTTTGTGTTTTTTTATCAAAAAAGGAAAGAATAAGGTGGGAAAAGAAAAAAAAAACCGACCCATTTGTATTTTTTTTTTGCTGTGGCTAAATAACCCCTTTCAGTTATGCACGATTATTTTACTGCTCAATAATGATTATTTTTTTTATATGGGTCATTGCTATATGTTGTAGAGACTATATATAATGAAGATGATATATAAAAATAAAAATATTATAAGTGATGATAATTAAATATCGCATCAGTGAATATTTAGTAACCAAACATGAAATAAAAAAAGTTTAGTGCGAATATTCCACTACCAACCATGAAATAAAAAAGGCTGAGAGCGAACATTCCACTGCCGTACATGAAATAAAAAAAGTTTAGTGCGAATATTCCACTACCAACCATGAAATAAAAAAGGCTGAGAGCGAACATTCCACTGCCATACATGAAATAAAAAAAGTTTAGTGCGATTATTCCACTACCAAACATGAAATAAAAAAGGCTGAGAGCGAATATTCCATTACCAAATATGAAATAAAAAAGGCTGAGAGCGAATATTCCATTACCAAACATGAAATAAAAAAAGTTTAGTGCGGAAATTGATGACGCAGAATGCGAATAAAAACATACGATCCGCGAAAATAAAAACGTCGAACTCGAATTATTTAACCTTGAACTTGAATATAAAAATATTACCCATGAAAAAAAAAAATATTATCCTTGAATATAAAAAACCTTTACCTCGAAATAAAAAAACACCATCCATGATTAATAAAACGCCATCCATGAATTCAAAATGAGCATCCATGATTTAAAAAACTTCATCCTTGAAATCAAAAACACCATCCTTGAATTCAAAAATAGCATCCATGATTCAAAAAACGTCATCCTTGAAATCAAAAACACCATCCTTGAATTCAAAAATAACATCCATGATTTAAAAAACGTCATCCTTGAAATCAAAAACACCATCCTCGGAATCAAAAACATCATCCGTGGAATCAAAAACATCATCCTTGAAATCAAAAACACCATGGTCAACTTCTTCTGAAAAATCCTGTAGTAGCCCTTACAACACTCGTGCCGAAAAAAATGAAAACGAAAAAAACGAAAAAGAAAAACAACAAGAAAAAAATAAAACTATTGAAAAACACCAACTCCCTGATAATTTTTGCCAAGAATTTGAAGAAAACTTTAAACTTGCACAGCCGCAAATTAGCTGTACCACATGCAAACAAATAGGTAACATTATTATTGCTACTGATACTAATGCTGCCTTTAACCCCCCTGCTCCCATGTTACACTGCAATCATTGTGGTGCACATTTTTCCCACCCACAATTTTTGGAAATAATTGTGCACATCGCAACAATTATTAAAAATCATCAAGCTACAGCTGAACCCCAACCAGATAATATGATGGATACTTTTATTCATAATTTCCCTCAATTACCTGACTATCTACAAGCCATTCACAAAAGATTGGATAAGCATGACGAATTATTTGCCGATCTCATTAAATTACGTGAAAAGGTAACAGAACTCACTGATGCTAATAAACACCTCCAACAAAAAAATGAACAACTAGAACGTGAACTTGCTGTATTACGTAGCACCGAAAAAAATACCCCATCCACAGGTTCTGAAGCATCAAAATATGCCTCTGATACAGGTAAAAAAATGGATACTCCTAAAAATAATAATACACCACCACCACCAACACAAAACGATGCAACACCATCAACTCCATCTTATGCGCAAATTACTGCCCGTAAAGGAAACATCAAAAAACCAAGCACACGCCAAGTTAAAGCTGCTGCACGGAAACTGGCACCATCTGCACCCAGTGGATTTAAATTTGTCTACTTGTATCAACACCACCGTATGTCAATCAAACAACTTCGTGATACCCTACGTAAATTAAAAGTAGATAATTCTCGTGTTTTGGATGTACACTTTCCAGACAGAGGAGTAGTAGGTATCTTGATCCACAATGACTTTGAAACAGAATTTGCTGCTCAACTTAACCGTAGAGGAGTAAAACTTTACGATTCATTTGATCCATATCATCCTGATATTGTTCGCGATCCTGAATATAAGGATAAGTCGACTGATGAACGAACAGAACAAGCTAAAATTATATTCAACAACACATGTACTCGGGCTATTAACTTTATTAAAACCCCCCATATCAAAATAGCAATAGCTCGCAACTTTTTACAAAAAGCATGGATATCAGAAAACGATTTTCAATCTTGTGTATCCCCAAAAAAACATGATGATGACGTTGCTTTAGCTGCTGCTAATGCATTCCGTCCCCATAGTCCAACACAACCCCCTGAATCTGTTGAGATGGATGAAGATATGGGTATAACAACAACTAACGATCCCCCTACTACTAACCAAAATTAAATATGAGTAATTTATATATAGATCAAAAAGATATTACGATTACAATATTTAATACAAATGGACTTGAAAAACAAACAATTAATACAATAACATCAACACTATCATCAACTACATTATTATTTTTAACAGAAACCTGGCTATTATCCCCTAGCCGTATACCAACAACTTGGATTCAACACCACACATATGGTAAGAAAGTAGATAATTCCTATCACGGGTCGATGGGAATTTCCCTACTTATTCATCCCAATTGCCCTTACCCTGTCACTATACTCCCAAACTCTTCCCCATATATATTATCATGTCAAGTAGCTGGATATCTCATCCACTGCTTATACTTACCCCCTCCTGGTAATGGAACATTAACTGATTCAGAAGCAATAGAAATAATGAACCAATTACCTTTAACTACTAATCATAACCATAATGGCACCATTATTTGTGGTGATATGAATGCACGAAATAAAACATTATTAGGAGATAACAAAGACACCAACCGCGGATTATATCTGAACAACTTTTTGATTGAAACTGGATTCCATTGTCTTAATAGCATATATACATTTGGCCAACCAACTTTTATAAAACAGGACAATACAAGACGCATGTATACTAGTATTATAGATTTATTCCTTAGCAATGAACCATTGGATCAGGTAAGTATGCATGTTCATGACGAGGCTGGCCTTGATTCCGATCATCAACCAGTTAGTATCCATTTTTATTTACCAACGACCACACCTACATTACCACAACAAAATCATCCACGTCGACTTTGGAAACTTGGTACATTTACAGACCAGGCTAAAATAGAAAAATATCAAGATTTATGCCGCACTAACATACAAACCATTCATACACAAATTCAAAATGCTCTTGACAATAATGATACTCAACCCGATTTTGATCAACTTACTGCGGATTTAAATTCTTGCATATATGATGCATTAGACAATTCAATAGGACGCAGCGAACCTATAAAAGCAGGTAATAAATGGTTTTGGACGGATGAACTGGAAACAGCATTTCAAAAACGAGAACATTGTTATAGACAATGGACTCGTAATGTTGGATTATTAAAAGCGGAATGGTATGATCAACATCAAACAGCTGCCATCCATTTCAAGTCTTTAGTACGACAACGTAAATACACCACTTGGCGCGAGTTTACCCATAAATTATCTACTGATGATTTTATAAAAACAACAGCAACGATCAAAAGAATTCGCCAACATAGAACTAGAAGCCAACCATTTAGTGATCCCTCTGGTCCTGCTATTGCTGTCACTAACATGGCTCGCCATTTAGAAACTGTTTTTGCTGGTCAATATCTTCCGAATGTACGTGCTGGTCCACCACCTCGTCCTTCTGGCCCACACCAAATTGATGATGCTTGTCCATTTACTGTTGATACTGTCGCCGATGCATTAAAATCAGTAGCTCGTAAAAAGGCTCCTGGAAATGATCATCTACGTGCTGAAATGCTGTCCCCGATTATTTCTCTAATTGCTCCTACTATCACTGCTCTTTTCCAACTTTGCTGGAAATGGTCTTCAACCCCAATTTTTTGGCGGGTGGCTCAAGTCATTCCAATACACAAAAAAGGTGATCATACTGACCCTAAAAACTTTAGACCTATTAGCTTGACTTCGGTCTTGCGAAAAGTCATGGAAATCTGTCTCTCTCCTTCTCTTCATAGCGACTCACTACCATTAGATGTTGCCCAAGGCGGTTTTCGGGAGCAACGCTCTACTCTTGACCAAGCATTGTGTCTACACGAACTGTCTATCCGCCATGCCCGTATTGCTGGTCAGCCCCCGGCTATATGTGTGCTGGACATCGCCTCCGCATATGATACAGTCGATCGTGCTGTCATTTGGCGCGTTCTCGAATGTGATGTTCCTCCTCCTCTCCTTGGCCTTCTCCAGAGTCTATTTGACGACGTCTATATTGAAGTTTTAATTTCTGGTCATGTCTCTCATCGTTTCTCCCCTACTATGGGTGTCCTTTAAGGCTCCATTTTATCTCCCCATCTATATTCACTTTATATCAATTCTTTACCTCAAATACTACGTGCACCTCTTTTTTCTTCTGATTCTGATAGTGACTCTGATTTTCTCCCTCCTTCCCTTTATAGTTCATCCACTCGTCCAATTGCTGGCTACTGGATCAATGCATTATTATACGCCGACGATGTCATTCTTATTGCTTCACCAGACATCATGCAATCTCTTCTAGACCGCGCAGAACAACATTCCCTTCAACTTGGCTATCAATGGAACCCAACAAAATGCATCACCATCAATGCTACCTCATCATCATCATCATCATCACCACTCACGTTATATAATCAACCACTCATTTCCGCCTCCTCATTCATCTACCTTGGTATTCCTTTCAACAACAAGGGTACCATTGATACATCTCTGTTAATCGAACGCAATATCACCAGTACAATGCATTCTATGCGTGTACTTCATCAGCTTGGTTGTAGTCCTGCTGGTTTCCCCCGCCACCTCTCCATTCAGCTGTATAAACAATTCATTCGCCCAAAATTCGAATATGGATTAGCCATCGCCCGTTTCCGCCAAATTGATGCCAAGAGGCTTGATCGTGCTCAAGATAACTGTCTTCGTATGTTATTTGGCGGTCATAGCAAAGCTTCAACAATTGTATTTCGGCATATGGGTAATATACCCACTATGTCTGAACGTATCACTACTCTTGGTGCCAAGTTTGTAACTCGATTATCCTATTTACCAGATGACTCATTAATCACTATTTTAAAACCATTTTTCACCAACAAACGTTTTCATCAGCTTCCAAAATTACAACAAAATAAGCTCTGGCTTTCATTACCTGAACCACGTGATTCTCTTCCTCCTGGGGCGCTTAAAACAGCTATTCATGAAATGCGTCTTCACCACCATACTCAGAATTGTAATGCTTCAAAAGGCAATATTCTAATATCAGCTAGCGTTCTTCATCTCATCCGACATCCGCTCATCCGATCCGCATCCGCATCCGAACTTGCGGATGCGGATGCGGATGCGGATGCGGATGGGTGTATCATCCGATCCGATGATGCAGTCATCCGAAAGATTGAAAGTGGTAATGGGTTTTTTTATAGGTGTTTATAAAAAAAACATAAAAATATTAGATTGAAAAAGTGTGCCGCATTTTTAATGTAAGTGTAGCAAGTCAATAAATGTGACAAATATTATTTTATCAACTCGAAGATTCATCAAACTTTTTAGATCTAAACTTTTGGAAATGATCTAATCCCAAAGATGTTGAAATGTTATTACTTGATCCCTATTCATTATATTTCTTATAACATATTATTCCTCAAATTATTTATGTCACAACATTTCCTATATTATTTCATAATAATACTAATATTTGTCCCTTTCCAAAACGAAGAATAGCAAATAAAAAAAATAACCATTGTTGAAGAAGACATCTAGAATAGTTTATTTGATATTTGTATTACCATAGTGATATATATAATATAATTATAAACTCCAATACTCTCTCTATTTTGTACATTCCAAATATTCATCATCCAAATATTCATCATCCAAATCCAAGTATATAAACCGTAATATCAACCCATATCCGCAGCACTTTTTTTTCAATGATTATTTGCATAAGTTATAAAATCTACTCAAACAAAAATAAAATAAAATACTACCACCATTAGTAAACAAATACATTATAGTAATATAATTCGGAGAAAGAGCATGTGTGTAAAAGAAAGAGTAGTGCCACTTACCAATCGTCAAGCACAATGTCCAGTTATATAAAAGCAATTATGTCAAAGATAGGGATATATAAAAAAGAAGGAGCTTTGATAATAAAATTGAGTAATGCTAGTTGTTTTGTAGGGTTATCAATGTGTATATTAGATAGTTTTATTGACCAAGATTAAATAAAATATTTGTTAAAATCCATTGGTAAATAAGTAGATTGTTGTAAAGAATATATTTGTCTATAAACTCAATCCACAATAGTTAGTAGAGCAAAGATGTAATATTGTAATCGTTAAGCTAATAGATGCTTATTGGCGTTATTGAACATGTCCGTTCGTGTGTAAAATAGATACGATAATGAGATATTAAAATAATATAATAAAAAAAAAGACTACCACACTTAGTTGTTTCATTTGGGATCATTATTTTCCATTATTAAAAAAGATGACTATGTTAAATGGAGTAACGAAGATTTGATTGAAGAAGCTTGGTTTTCTTTTTTTTTTTTTGCTGTCACACATAATTTTTTTTCAACACACAGCCATACTATATACTCACGCGCACGCGCACTTTATATTTAAAATTTCAGCTTTTTTTAACAAAAAGTATTCTTTTCCCTATTTTTTATATTTCTCTTCATAAAAAGCTTTCATCTACTATATTATCTTTTACATTACGGATTTATTTATTTTATTTTTATATTTATAATAAAAATTACCATATACTTTTCTACAATTGCCATCGTTTATTAAAATATGCTTCTATTTTGTTTCTTTGAACCAGTTTGAAGTACATTATTTATTCTGAACCAATCTAAACCAATCGCACTATATTATACTTATATACGAAAAGACAAATCAATCACGATAACAATTTTTACAATATCCAATACCTTTTTTTACATTCCAAATCAAAACTTATTATAGATTATTTCACTCTTTTCTTTGATTCACTACAATACGACGGTTCTTCCTACTTCGATTGTATTTCTGCCAAAAAAAAATATACATACACACTTCATCTACCCATCTGATCCGCATCCGCATCCGCATCCGACCATCCGTATCCGCATCCGCATCCGTATTTGCGGATGCGGATACGGATAGCCCTATTATCCGATCCAATCCGATCCGTGAAGAACGCTACTCGACCTTGACTCTCTATGTCATCCAGACGAAGACTTCACCATATCACAAACTGATCTAGAACTCGGACAGCAATTTTTACAATGGCTCGACAACCAAATTTCACCTTCACCTCCACCATCTGATTCCAACAACATTTCCGCCATTTCTAATTCCAACGATTCTAACGATTCCAACTTCCAACTTTCTGACGATCTCAACAATTCCGATTCCAACATTCCCTCTAACTCAACTAATGCAGATCCTTTGGTCACTCTGGCGAGTGGGTAACTTTTTCTTTTTCCTTGTTAGTCTATATATTTGTAGCAAAAAAAAAAATTATTATCTTATCTCCCCCCTTATTTAGTTTCAAACTATCAGTGCATAATTTTTCTATCACTTGCTTCCACTCTGCTTTACCCCACATTACTTTTTTTACCTTAATTCTTGCGCACAGAGGTTTTATGCAATTACTGTAACACTAATTAGTCTTTTGTCTGGGCGAGCATTATGTCAAGTTCTTGACGCGGCTCTATAGTCCCTCTTAATAAAAACAATCATTTCAACTATACTATCATGGCATGCTTCTCTTCCCTCTATTCCTCACTTTTCTTTTAAAATTACCAAATTGAGTGAAAAAAATACAGAACCCATGATAAACGCACACACACAAAAAACACCTCCCCCTATCAAAAAAACCCATAAAAATTCTATATCCACGATAAAATCGTCCACACTCATCACAAAGCAACAAAACAAACACCAACCTCATCGACCATTTGTGCTTGCTCTCCTGATCCTAACATCGCCTAGCAGTAAACGGATTCGTCAATTGCTGATTCCAACTCGACATTCAAAAATCCCAACATATAAAAAAATACGCACCACACAACAGCCATCCGACAATGCACCTACCAGTATGGGAGTTGAACCAAGAAAAAAACGCACCACTACTACTACTAGCAGCCCCTACAATACTTGTGCCGAAAAAAATGAAAATGAAAAAAACGAAAAAGAAAAACAACAAGAAAAAAATAAAACTATAGAAAAACAACAACTCTCTGATGATTTTTGCTAAGAGTTTAAAAAAAACTTTACACTTGCACAGCCGCAAATTAGCTGTATCACATGCAAACAAATAGGCGACATTACTATTACTTCTGATACTAATGCTGCCTTTAATCCCCCTGCTCCCATGTTACACTGCAATAATTGTAGTGGACATTTTTCCCACCCACAATTTTTAGAAATAATTGTGCACATCACAACAATTATTAAAAAACACCAAGCAGCAGCCCCCAAATCCCAATCTGATGGTATGGATTCCTTTATCCATAATTTTCCCCAACTACCTGACTATCTTCAAGCTATCCATAAAAGATTGGATAAACATGATGCAATGTTTGAGGAGCTTGTAAAATTACAAAAAAAGGTAAGTGAACTTACAGATGCTATTAATAGCTTATAACAAAAAAAATAAATAACTAGAGCGTGAACTTGCCACTTTATGTAGCACTGAAAAAATTAACCCCTCCACTGGCTCTCAAGCCTCAAAATATGCTTCAGATACAGATAGCAGCAACACTAATAATAATATCAATAATGATAATCACAATAAATATAATTCCTCACCATCAGCAGCAACAACTACAAAATCATCTACCCCATCATACACTCAAATAACAGCACGTAAAGTTACTACCAAAAAACCAACTACCCATCAAGGGAATTAATTCTTATAAATAGTTTAATACTATATATAATAAATGTAAAAGGTTTAATTATTCTTATTTAATTTCTAAAATATTTATAATTGTATTTAATATTTTATTTTATTTTTATAAAAATATTCTTTTATAATAGTTTTTTCACTGTAATCATTTTCATTAACCCAAGAATTATCAAAATTATTATAATCTTCCCATTTTACTAAAAATTCATATTTACCATCTTTATTTAAATTATGTTCTATTATATTTTCAATCTCATAAAAATTGTTATCTTTATTTATATCTCTAATTAAACTTAAATTTACTTTTCTTTTACTTTTTCCTTTCTTTTGTTTCTTTTTATTTATATTATTATATTCTGGAAAATCTATATCCTCAATATTATCTATATTTATATTTTCATTATTTTCATCATCATCAATTATCATATTATCATCTATATTTAAATCTGAAAAATCATTTTGGAATTTAGTCATTATTTTAATTTTTTCCATTTGCATTATTTGATTATTTAATACAATATCTACTAGTTTTTCATCTGAAGGATATTCAAAAAAAATTTCGCACCATAATTTAGAGCACTCGCAGTGGTCCTTGTAAAAAAAAGCTTGTAAATTGAGACTTGTAAAATTTTTGTAACACTACAAGGCAAATACTCACAATGGTCCTTGTAAAATTACCTTGTAAACTTGGACGTGTAACGTGAAAGTCATACCTCAGCGAAAGAAAGTGAAAAAAAAAAGCACAGGGTTGAGTATTATTTTAGGTTGAGTTTTTTCTTTTTAAACTCTCTTCAATCAATTTTAAATGGATCCCACTACCATAAACGCCTTTAATCAAATCGTTCAACAAGTTGTATTACTTGACAATGAAATTCAAAGAGATCGCGATGAAGAAGAAAGATCTGGCCATTCTTTTTTATATATATCAAAGCAAATCAGAGCTCGAGAAGCTTACAAAGCCGGTAAGTGTAATGGCAGTGGTGGATCTGTACCTGGACGAAAATATACAGGTTTTTAACAAGAAATCTTTGTAAAGCATCTGGAGGATGACTATTTTGATGAGGAAAATAGTACTTTTGATGATAAGGCTTTTTGACGTCACTTTCGTATGGAAAAAAAGCTCTTTTTAATGATCTCAAATAAGCTAAAGGAAAATTATCGCTGGCTTCAACAAAAGCATGATGCTGCTCACAAACTCGGATTCACTACTTTGCAAAAAGTATATGCAGCAATTTCCCTTTTATCGGTGACAGTAATGGGGGTGGTTGGTTCATTGTTAGGAGCCAAAGTAGAAGTGGTGTTAGCAGTAATGCTGTTATTGTTCATTTTTATTAAAAGTGGAAAGCGATAATTTTTTTTACAAGCACTCAAACGCTCCTTGTAATTTTACAAGCTTTCTTAAAAATTTTACAAGCTTTGCATTTTGCAAGCTTTTTTACAAGGACCGCTGCGAGCATAAATTTGTAAAAAAGCTGGTAAACGGCGTTACAAGCTTTTTTTACAAGCACCATTGCAAATGTTCTTATGATGATCTTGGGTTATAATATTAAATGTTACTGTAAACAATTTTATATTTTTTAATAAAAAAAGCTACTTTTAATTGTATATTTGTATATTTATAATCATCAGTTTTAAAGTTGAATTATTATTAAAAAGTCTTTTAAAAGTATTACCTAATTCTCCAAATACATTTTCTATAGCAGATCTGAAACTACCAAAAACGTCATCAAAATCCTTTTCTTCAGTATTTAAATCTTCATTGGGTTCTTTTCTAATAGGATAAAAAAATTATTATCATTTAATTTTATGTTTTTATCTTTACAAAAATTTTCAAATTGATTAATAAATAAAGTATAACCTCCATCAACTGCTATAACATTTCTTTTATCTATTTTATTATAAATTTTCATATTAAGAAACATACCACTATTACTATTTATACCACATAATTTACTTTCTGAAACAGAAATTATAAAATTATTAAAATCTGTGCTCTTAATCCTGCTGTTTTTAACTTATAAGACCATCTTTTTTGTTGTGATATATCAGGTTTATCATATTCTATAGTACTGTCATGTCCATCAAGTATTGAAGTAATATTTTTAAAAATTTTAGAATTTTTTATTAGTGCAGAGTAAATTCTTATTTTAATATTTGAAAACATATCTTTTAAGCATAAATTAACACATTTATCTAAATGTTCATAATTTGTAATGCAAAACTCTTTATAAAATTTATAAAATGATGCATAGGGTAAGTTTCTTTTCATATTTTTACTTGTTATACCTGAAACTAAATGATAAATTAAATATAACCCTTTTTTTATTTCAAAATATGGAGAAGGATAATCTTTATTTGTATATAATTTTGTTAAAAAGAAAACTGAAGTATATCCTAATTTATTTACTAATTCTTTCTTAATATTATCTATTTCTTTTATATATTTTAATTTCGTACGATGTTCATAATTATTTTGCTTTTTTTTCCAATTTTCATTTACAAACTGCTATTCATTTAAAATTAATTTATCAATTTCATCTTGTAATAATTCTCTATATTTTTTTATATCATTTTTATTTAAAGAAGAATGATACTCTTCAAAGACCATATTAGAAGCATATTTTATATAATAAGAAAAATTCAATCTTGATTTTTTTTTAAAAAAGTAAAACAAAAAACTAATTACTAATAGATGATAAATTAATTGTTTTTTTTAATTATCACCATAGTAAAAAAGTTTATAGATTATTATAATATTTATAGTATTTATAAAAAGTATATTCATTCTTTATTTATATTTATCTAATTAAATATGTTATATTTAATTATTTAGGATTGAATCCTCAAGTTCAATCAGCAGCCCACAAATTAGCACCAACAACCTAAAGTGGATTTGAAATTGTATACCTTTACCAGCATCACCATATCACAATTAAACAATTATGCAACATTCTCTGTAAACTCAAAGTGATTTGCCGTGCGCGATACGTGATAAACTGACACGTGTGGTGCTTAGTGTTATGTGAATAATTGTCAAAAAGGTAAGAATAAAATAGAAATAAAAAAAAATAAAGAATAGAAAATAGAGAAAAGTGAAAAAATAAATAAATACATAAACGGGTTCAGAGAAGTTAAGGGTTGTGTATAGTAAACAGTAAAGGTAAAAATAAATAAAACAATAATAAAAGAAATAAATAAAATATGCTCCAATGATGATTTTACTAAGATTATCCCAAAATCAATAATGCAAATCCAGTGTTAATACAATTTCAAACGATCAAATAACTAGAATAAGATAATCTTTTATTAACAATTTTCTAATTGCTATTTATACTCAAATTCCAAGAGGGAAAATAGTTGTTTCTAACTAGTGAATATATGATCTATATTTCAATAGATAATCATATATAAGAGTAATGGAAATATTCCATATAATAGAATTATATCATTAAAAGTGTGACAACAGGATAAACATAACATATGGTAAGAAAAAAAATATTGGATAAGAAGACAGAAGTTATAAGAACGGGTATGATAAGGGAGAGCAAATGGGGCAACAAGATAAAAAGGGTTCAATACAATGAATTAGCGTCGTGCATAAAAATCATGCTAATAAAAGAGGATAATAAAAATAAAAATATGGATAGGGATTAACACGATAAGAAAATTAATGATAATACAATAATTATCATTAAATACAAATAAGTTAAAGAATAAAATAATACCAAGTATAAAATAACAATGATATACATGTCGTATAGATGGAAAATATGGATAAAATAAGGTAAGGTAAAATAAATAGAGATAGAAATGGATAACAAAATATAAGTCTTGTGAGAATCGATTAGGTCTTTTATTATATGAATAAAGTATCAAGATAAAAAGATAATTTTATATTATTTAATTTTAAGTCTATATTTATACTCTTTGGTATATAATTTTCCTATCCTACGATGATGGGTTCACTTGTTGTTTTAGTTTCAGTATATTGATATATGATATGTTTTATATTATTATTACTATTGGTATATCACTGTGATTGGTATATTATTATTGGGGTTCTTTATTTATCAGAAAAAATTACGTCATAAAAAAAATATAATTCACATAAAAAAAAAACTGAAGTCAGTGCACAGCATGAATTTTTTTCATGTTAACCAGAAACAAAAGAAACAAGTACTTACTTCCCCCAGTTATTTAATACATGAATGCCAGCACATCTTTACTGGCAGCTTTAGTTTTATTCTATAGCCACTATTCACCACCTTGTGCTCCTTGTCCTTCATGTAATCCTTCCAGTATATCTTCTTCTTCACTCGCAATTTCTTCTTGAACAAGTTCTTCTTCTTGCATTTGTACATCAATATGTTGGTTTTGATTAGCAGGACGTCAAAGGTATAATGGTCTTAAGTTAGGATCACCATTGCTATTAATATAAGCTGTAAATACTCGTCCAATATTATTTGCAGCATTAAGATCCCTATCTATTACACGACCTAATACATTTTCACTATTCTTGTCAATTCCTCGTTTACAATGTCAACACCATCGATATGGATATACATTACGCCTATAACCAGCTATATATACAATATTATTATTACATATTATTTTAAAAAGAGAAGAGAAAATATGATAATTTAGTTTTTAAAATATTCACTAGTAGCGTAATTTTTTTTTCAAAAATCATCAAGTTGGAAACGATACAAACCAGCACACACGCGATCAGGACATTGTGATGTACGTGTTAATGGATTATTTTCTTCATCACAGCACCAAAGTATCTTTCTTCCCTTTCTGTTATTTCCAGTAGTTCTTCTTACTTTTTGTTTTCTACATTTTAAGAAGAAATAGAGTTAGTTTCTCACTTGAATAAAAAGAAAAACAATTAATATGATTTATCTTACCGATGATTTGTACATATCCACATATCTCTATCTGGATCACCCCGACTTTGATGAACCAAAGATACTGTACGACTATGACATATAAAACACATTATACTTGTGTAAGGCTCGTTAGTTAATATAACTAAAGTCCGACATGCCAACACTGCACGAAATGTCTATATAATAATAAAGAAAAAGAGGTTGAAAAATAAATAAAATCCTGAATTTGTATGATATGATGCTTTAATGTATATAAATGGTCACGTACTTCCACTGGAGTAGGTTCATAACCCCTCATACTTGGTCTAAGCCTACCGTCACCATAAGCAACAATGGTTGGCAAGGGTGGCATATATCCAGGTTGTCGTCGTCGTTCTCGACGAACTGCTCATCGATGATTTTTATGTTCTTTTTTTGAATGTCTGAAAAAGGTAGGGAGTTGAGGCAGAAGTTGTGGCTGTAAATAAAAAATTATTACACAAAAAAAATTAGCAATTTCATACTAATGAATTTAATAACACAAGTGGATATACATACATCGTTTTGTTCATCCACACCAATTAGCAAGTTGGCTAACATTTCCAAGGCACTACGATATGCTCCAAAATATCGCATATGCATTTCACGATGGCGGTAAGGAAAATTAAAGTTTTCATATATTCTATAGTAAAGAATGTTAGCTATTATGAAGTGTTGCGTGCAATATAGACTTTTTTTTAAAAAAAAAAAAACTACTCACTCTGTATGAAATTCACCTATCGTACGAATGTATTGAATAAAATTTCCAGATGTAGTCACTGTTGCTGGAACAAATCCCATCATATGGTAAAGCAGATGTAAGTCGGTAGCTTCTCGACCACATAATGCTTCTTCAGCGACGTATTGACATCCGTTTGGAATCTCTCTGTATTGGGACCACTTGAACAAAGATTGGACTCTATTATTTAGGTAAATAGTTATAATATACTTAATGTATGCCAATTATAATAAATTATTATCTTAGTTAATATTACTACATATTAAAAGAAAAAAAACATACTGATATTATCTGTTATGTAATTTTATAGTGTGCTATTCACATTATTGATCTGTTTCCAATGCATCCAGTGTATCCACAGCAGTGACCAAAGAACGAATGCCTATTTGTTTTACTAATATAAATAATTTTTTAAATAACAGTAAGTACACATTTGCTCTTTGGTAAAGCACAGTTATAGCAATGTAACAATAGGTACGTTGATTACTGTACCTGGATCAATATATACTAAGCGAAAGTCAGCGGTGCGTTGTTGAGTTAATCCCTGAGGATTTTTATAGAGATGATACATCCCATGTCGCCATGCTGTCAAGTCTTGATTACGAGGATATCGTGCAACTTCTCTAGAGGACTGTGGCAATCGCTCTAAAATTATATACAATTAAAGTTAAAAAAAATAATGGGATATAAACATTTTGGTACAACATCAAAATAAAGTTGTAATAAATAGTATATTTACTACCACGGATAGTTGCGATTAGTCTTCTGAACGTCAGTGACACCCCAACACCATCAGTTTCAATATAATTGTTGAACAAATACTGTTCACGATGTTGAAATGAAATCATACCGGCTTCTATAAATTAAAAGGACACTCGTGCTATTCGTCAGTTTTTGCTATGCCTTGAAGAAAATCATTGAAAAAGATCTTATTTCAAATAAAGAATACTTGCCATCAGTTTCCCAATATGTACAGCGGCGAGGTATAACGTGATTCAAATTAAATATATCCTCCCATATTTGTTCCATTTGAACAGAAGAAAGTGCTCGAAAGGCAGCAATTGTGATTAGTCGATGTTGTCGTCTTCCTCTTGGTGGGTTAGGTGACTAATAGCATGTATCCAACGTTTATATTAGAAGATACTCTGTTTAAAATATACATTGGATATTAATAATACAATAGAAAATGCTTACCATGATATGAGGAGGCATGTGGGCGTTAGGGTACTGAATTGAATAAATTTTTAAGATATGATATAGTGACTGTTGATCGATTGGCATGTAAGCCACTTGATGCTTTGCAACAGGAAGTACAGTCCATCGTCTTACACCATTCTTTTCTATTTGGTTCAGTAAATATACTACATAAGTAGGCAATCGTTGAGAAATGTTTACTTATTGTATGCTACTTGGCCTTTCAATGATACTTTGGGCATTTTCATCAGCAAATGCTGTTTGAAAAGCTTGATGATGTTCTCTGCATGATGTAAAGCAAAAGAAAAGAAAATAAGTTCGTTAAATACGTAGTATTATACAGTAAGAAGTATCAGGTACTGTAATAAAAAAAAGTGACACTTACGCATAATAATTATTTACTCTGTTTTAGATGGCAGCGGGAAACATAGAAATAATATTATTCGGGAGATGATCAGATCGGTCCACGAGTTGCTTGTAAATTTTATTTGCTGTTAGATTAAAAAAAAAGAAAGTTATTATTATTAATTTTAACAATGTTAACAGTAAACATAAATTATAATAGCAAAGCATAATTTAATATGTTACCCAAAGTATTAGGTGATTGTCATAAGTTTATATTAAGCTCGGTAACTAATCCATTAATGTAAGATAACCATACTCTTTTCAAAAAGCTAGGAATATTCATAAGCAAGTGATTACGGGTATCTATTATAAATGGTAATAAATGACAAAAATTAGACTCTTGTATAGGTAACAAAATAAAATATAGAATATCAAGGACAATGATATAATTCAATAATACATACTTGTTGTCACTTTTCTGGCAAAATTTCTTCTAACTTAGGCATGTAAACCAGGATCCCATGCAAAGTACTGCGTAATAAGCTAATAGTATTTAATTAGAGCCTATTACAGTACATAATCATGCACTATTTGGTGATTCATAAAAACAAACGTAAAGCTTACCCTGACCATTATTTTGTACACGAGCAGAATTCAAGTGATTTGTAAATGTATTATCAAGTTCAGGGTAAGGTGTTGGCTAAACAATATATGTATATATATATATGGTTAATAAGTTATTTATGTTAGGCATGTGGACAGCCAATACATAACTCTATAAACAAAACTTACTCAAGCAAGAGCTTCGCCAGGTGGTATCATCACCAAATGAAAAGCATTTTCCCAAAAGTTTTTATCTGTTAATACAGGACGAGTGACATTGGCTGGATCTTCAACAGATCGTAACACATGTAACGTTACAAGGTTCATTGCATTCCATCAAAGAATAGTATATTCTTCTGCAAGTCGACGTATGAAATTCTATAAAAAAAACCACAATTCAGTAAATACTTTTCATTCTATATTTACATGTGAAGTTTTAACTACAACAAAAAAAAATGCATATATAATTACTAACATATCCGGCGTACCAGGTGGTGGCTGCCTTGCACCTGCCAAATAAGGATTTTCTAGAATGGTTTGGAGTTTACATGGCTAATGAGCAATATAAGAACCAATCCGTTTCATAGGGTTCCCATAATTAGAAATCTGTGTTACAATTACTATATATAGAATCACAGGCGGTCTTTGTAATGCAGTAAAAAGCAAAGCTTTCTGATGTTTCATCAATGAGTAATCGCATTTTGAAAATAGGTATATAGAAATATTAATAGTTTAAAAAATATAAAAAAAAATTAGAAAAAAAAGAAAATATTATATATAGTATATAGCATATAGCAATACTAAAAAGGTAGTGGTATCAGGAGAATAAATACTTATATATTACTACTATATTAAGATATACTTATGGGAAAATAAACAAAAGGTGACCTATAAATTTATGGGTGTGGGAAAAATAAATAGAAAGTTACCCATAAAATTATGGGTGTGAGAAAAAAAGTTTTTATAAAAACTATAAAAGAGCATCATTTTTCTTACTTTTTTTATTACTTTGTCTATCTACTTTGTCTTACTCTTTCTATTTTACTATGTCTAGTCAACCCTCACTCCCTCCTTACCGTGAATTTGGTAAGCTTATTGATACTCCTACTAAAGCAATTAAGTAAGTATCCAAATATCAAAATATATCTTTTTTAATATATTAATTATTATTATTTTTTTTAAAAATTTAGTTTTCTAAAGACAAATGGTATCCTTAATGAAGAAGTTTTTTGTGACTATGGAAGTCGTATGATTTGGACCTGGCCTCCTAGTTGGAAATATCCTAAGTGGCGTTGTGTATATAGTTGCCGTTGTAAAAGGAGTTCTAAGGCAGTAACTACTGGTAGCTACTTCTTTAATCGTAAGGCTAATTTGGAGGCTATTCTATGGGTTTTACATGGTTTTGTTGCAAGAAACTCTTTATATGCTCTATCTATTGGAAATCGATTAGATCGTCGCATGGTATCTCAAATTATTTTTGACATATATCAAGTGATGAATGATGATATTTTGGATGAGGACATTACATTAGGTAAGAGTAATATCTTTATTTAATATACTTTTCTAGTAATACTCAAACTATAGTAATTTTAGGTGGCCCAGATATTATAGAAGTCCAAATTGATGAAAGTAAATTTAGAAAACGTAAACATAATTGAGGCCAAAGGGTAGAAGGTGTATGGGTTTTCAGAATGGTTGAAAAAAAGGCTAATAGACGTGCTGGAAAGGTTTTCCTGTCAATTGTTCCTGATCGAAAGGCAGATACCCTTATCCCATTGATTCAACAGTATATTGTTCCTGGTACTCGGGTTACTTCTGATTGTCATGGCCCTTATATGCGATTACGAAATCTTGGGTTTGACCATATTGCAGTTAATTATTCCACAGGGTTTGCTACTACAAATAATAGTATAGGTCATACCAATGGTAATGAACTATTTAATACTAATATGATTGAAGGTAATATTTATTTAATAGCATTAATAATATCTTTCTACTTTTAAGAATATCATATATACTAATATAGCTTATATTATAGGAATGTGGACTGTAGTTAAGCATGCTGTTCCTCACCGACATCGAACTGTTTCTAACTGCCCTTGGAAACTATTAGAATTTCTCTGGCGCTGTAAACATTCTAATCATTGGACTAGCCTTTTACAAGGACTTGCTAGTACCGAATTCTCTACTCATAATAATAATCATTATACAGAAGCTATTATTAATAATTTGCCAACAAGGGTTCCAGGTGATTACTCACAGTATGAATATCAAGAGGATAATCAGCTTATAGAGTTTGTTGATCTTCCTGATACATATAGTTCTGATTCTGATTCTTCTATAGAATCAGAATCTGATAATCATAGGTAATAACTAAGCATCTTTCTATTTGAGCTCCTTTATTAAATACTAAATTTACTTTATTTATAGTGAGTTTACTCCACCTCCGGCTCAGTGTCGCCGAACAAATTAAATGGAGCTTTTATTAAGATTATATGCTATATATATATTAAGTCTTCTCTTATCTTTATATTTCTTATTATTTTATCTTATCCCTATCTTTATATCATCAAAATAAATTGCTTAATACTTTTATAAAATCATGCTTATATTGTATATAGTAGTATAGTATATCTATAGATTATCTTGTAGTTTAATATGTTTTTAGTGATTATCCTTTTTTTTCAAAAAAATTCAAAACTTTGAAAATGTGAGGTCCTTAACTTTAAATGCTTCATTTGTGTGATTCACTGCATGCTAAACCACATAATAAACACCATTAGATAGACAGGAAGCACTAC
The DNA here is from genome assembly GCA_025093555.1 of Circinella umbellata. Taxonomy (NCBI): domain Eukaryota; kingdom Fungi; phylum Mucoromycota; class Mucoromycetes; order Mucorales; family Lichtheimiaceae; genus Circinella; species Circinella umbellata. The sequence goes on along the minus strand of JAIWNF010000111.1, from coordinate 1,371 downwards.
TATTACTATGTCAAATTTAATGTCCGTCGGTCACGTGGTTACCGTAAAATGGATTGGTTCTTATAATGTACGATAACCGTTTACATTTATGTGTAACAACTCTATTACCTCTTCTTGCTGCTCTGTGATTATCAGGGAAAATTTCTCTCAAATATGCTCTAGCTCGTTTTCGTCCTGATAAAACACATAATAAAAATAAGTAAATACATCTAATATTGTTATATTGATATGCGTGTGTGTATAACATAAAGTACTACATTATTCAAATACTTACGTTCTGCCAATGTTTCTGGTCTTGGATTTGGACCCTGTGTTATAGGGAATACCACTTCTTGGTCTTCAATAATATCAGCATCAGATCGATTACTTAGAAATGAAAACCCGGACCCATTTGAATTAAATGAATTTATAGAATCGATTGACATGGCATCCTCAATGTCATCATCACCTACGCTGTTAGCACTATCAATATCCATAGGCTCCATAGCTGGAGAATAAAAACAAGTAGCAATAAAGAAAATGTAAGAAAAAATATAAGAAAATGTAAGAAAATATAAGAAAATGTAAGAAAATGTAAGAAAATGTAAGAAAATGTAAAAAAAAAAGAGATGATGAATAATTTTATGAGGTTTGCAGAAACTGTCCTTTTATACTTAACCATTGGCTAAATAGATCATTTTCAGAACAGCCATTTTTATCGATGACTACTTTTTATCAATGACCATTTTATCAATGACTGTTTTTTATCAATGACCGTTTTATCACTAAAAATAAAGATAGGAAAAGAGAGAGAAAAAGCAAAATACTTATTCGCCCCCGGATTGGAGGCCTGCTATTAGTGGTCTAGCCATATAGGATCTACTAGCTATCATGTGGCCACTAAAATTTTTACATTTAAATTAAAAATAAATAAAAATTGAATTTTTTTATTTATATTGGTAGCCTCCCAAGAGAAAAAAAAGAGCCTGTATTTAAAATACATAATGTTATTAACACAAACAAACAAAACACAATGCAATACACTGAACAACTTGACACTGAAGTTAAAAATTTAGTTGGTACTAAATGGGGTTTTCTAGGAAAACCATGGCCTGAAATCCATCATAGATTTAATCATCGAACAGTTATAAAGGATATGAAGGGTAATACAATTGATGAAATTAAGGAAGTATTACTTAATAGGTTTGGATTTATACCTGTGTTTTATTTCCTTACTGTTTTGTATGGAAATGTTGAATATCCAGGACCATATCGAGAAATAGAAAAGGGACTTGTATTATTATACCATATAGTATCAGGTGAATCAGGAAAGGATATGCACAAAGTGATGCCATATGCAACATTTTATGATTTATACAAGAGGTTTTGGAT
>JAIWNF010000110.1:0-65931 GCA_025093555.1 Circinella umbellata | reverse complement strand
ATTAAATAGAGCAATAAATACATCGTGTATTTAGTGTTCGGGTCACAAATCATAATGTTTTATATGTATTTTGAGTGTATTTTTGGTTGCTTTCCTTTTTGTTGGTGACTCAGTATTCTTGCATAATGACCATGTCAATGATTCCATAATGTCAAAATTAGAGATGGATTCAAACACCTAAAAATAACATTCAAAATATATAACATTATATAACAACAACCATCATTCTTATCGTTTCTTCACTTTCACCTCCAAAAACATATAAATATTTTTACTTTTATATTATTTTTCTTTCATTTTTTATTTTCATTTATTTTATAATTAAACAAAAAAAATAGAAAGACACTTCCAGATTCTCAAAATACTTTGGACAAATCAGATATATTATAACACGACAGAAAAACAGTTGTATAATATAACCAACAAGAGTTAAGTTGACTTTTCATGTTCAGTTATAATGAATTAATAGCATATAACACAAAGTAAATACTCTATATTAAAGCGATCTTTGGTTACGAAATAGCCTATAACTTTATCATATTCTTTTGTGATTTACATTACCTGAGGCGGGAAGCCAGATAATATAAGCTTAGCTTGCCGATGCTGCTTTAAATAAGCAATAAGACTTTTGATTTTATATTTTATTCAAGAAGTCAAATTGAATATTTTAAGCCAGAAGAACACTTTCAAAACATCTTAAATCGAGCGATCATATGCTGTTTCTATAAAATAAATAAAATATCTTTTGAAGTAATGTTTGTAACTGTAATGAAAAATAGGATAAAAATATGATAAAAATAGGATAAAAATGGAATGTAAGAAGGTATGCAAAAACTAAAAAAAACCCGCTGGGAAAAAAGCTATGCTGGTACGACAAGGTTGTGGATGAAGAAATATTAATGGAAGTAAAAGTATAAAATGAGATAGAGGATGGATTAAATATTGGCAATATATATTATATGCCTATTTGAATGTTTTGATTATGTTAAGGGCAGTAAGGGTGGTAGGACTGTTTGTTTTAAGATCCACGACCAATCTATTGAGAGTCATGATTTTACTCGAACGTACTCCCTCAAGCAATTGAGCTGCATCAACATGTGTTATTTCTTTTTGTTCCGCAATGGCTTTTACAGCTTTCACAATGAGCAAACGTCGACTAAACCGTTGTCTCATTGTGGTACTAGGTCTCCAGGCTGCATTCCATTTTTCTTCCAATTCAGAAACAGAAGGTAAATGGTTAGCAAGACCTACAGACCATTCACGCCATACCTCATCAACTGTTTGAATATTAGTATCAAGCTCGTAGCGTGGAGGTTGGTTAGGTTCACTAGCAGAACTCTGAACAGCCTGTGAGCTACTAGAACCGACTTCAGCTACTGGTGGCGCTACTACGGATTCAACTGAAGGGGCACCAGGAACAAAACGAAAATGACCAGTTGTAAGATGATCAATCTTTTCATGCAAAGCTCCCAAACTTCGCTTGAGCTCTGAATTTTCCTGGCGTAATGTCTCGAGCTCTGCTCGATGATACATTCCCATCTTAGTATCTATGTCATCAAGGCGATGGTTTACCTCAGGTATGACCTCTTGTATTTGCATGTGAGAGGGTGTGGGTGTTGTTCGAACAGCATGGGCTGAAGCTGCTGCAAATGAACGAAAATCTTGTCCTTGAAAAATAGGATGATTAAACATAGGATGAGTTGGGTGCTGTTCTTGTAACATAGCTGCATCTTGTAAAATAACAATGCGCATTGTTTTCATGAGACGCAAAAACCCTTGTGCAGAAATTGACCTTTCGGCACCAATTCCACTCTCAACTTTGGACAGCCAGTCGTCAACCTCAGGGAAGATTTTGCGTTGCAATGACTCTTCTGGCTGTACCAAAGCACGAGGAAGCCAATATCTACCTTTTCCCGTAGGGAATCCGTTGACTGCACGGATTGAAGCTCTTGATAGCTTCATCAGATAATGGCGCTCCATGCTTTGCATATTCCAGCAGCCATGTCGACGCAATTGATCTTCGGTTGCCCCATGCAATTCAGCATCTCGTGCACCTGATCCACGTCCAGCGTGTGTCGTGTGCAAGCTTGTAATATTACAGTGACGAAATGCACGGACAATTGGGGCGTTCATTGTGGTGTACGCCATTTGCTTTTTAGCGTCTTTGCCTTTTAACAACTTGAAGCCATACCAATCCTCATTCTTAGTAAATTTTGGAAACTTTTCGTTGGACATATGGAAACGGTAAAAAAGATAAAAAGCGATGGCACCAAATGCACATACTCGTACATCTTTATGCCTGATTGTTGCAAAGTACATGCGGTTTCCATTGGCAAGAGTTTTACCAAAGTCGGAATGGAATGCAAGTACAGGGCAAGGAGTGCTGTTCTCTTCGTCTTCTGGAAAATTAATTCCAAACAGGTCTGCAAACTCTGCAAATCGCGAGTTTTCACCACGGAGCATCATCATGTGGTGCATTAAAAATGAAGCACGATTTCGCATTTCTGCTACTGGTTCATGATCACGGTTGGTAAAAAAATATAAAGAGACAGCAACCATCTCATTATAATTATAGCCATCCTGCAAAGTTCCAACACCACGATCAGTGAAGTTTTCACGGAGTGTATCTCTGTTGTGCTTTGCTTTTCCTTTGCGCCAGGTGTTAACCTTTTGTCCACGTGGATGAGGGTGAGAGTTAACTCCAGCAGCAACTTGATCATGGTAGAGATCGATGACGGCTTTGATGTACTGTTGGTTACTTTCATAACCAAGCGCCATCGTTTCGCCATCGTCTCGCTTGCGCTTTCGATTACCCGTTTCATCAACAACTTCCTTTAAAAATCGCAAAAGTTTTGCCTCAGTGACAAGCTCATCAACCTTAAAAACATTTGGCTCAACTTCATAACGATAGTTTTCTGCACACCAATCCTATTCATTCACATTATTTTATTTAGATAAACCTTTGGAGCTACAGTTTGACATTTATTATGCTGGAACGAGACGCCCTAAAACTTACAATAAACAATTGTCTTTTCTTTTTATAATTTCTTTGTGTGTTTTCACTTTGAAGCCTTTTTTTCATGACAAGCATCTCTCCCGAGATTTCAGCTTCCTTGGCTTGATTTTCAGCCAATGCAGCAGCATGGGAAGAGTTAAGAATCTCATTCGAATCAGCATCTCGAGTGGAAGATGAGGATGCCGATGAAGAAGCGTTGGAAATAAAGTTACGATTCATTTTACTTAATCAATAATAAAAAAGAGAGTAATTCAGAAAAGAAAGACAAACGAAAAAAAAAGACTCGAAAATAATTAATTATAAGACTCAGGAACACAAAGTTAAAAATGAGTATTACAGTAGGTCACAAATTTTGCTGGTGACCTGAGTTATAACCCAGCATGGGCGACCACTAAATACGCACTATATATATACAATTATTTTTTTCTGTATTATATTATTATGCAGATGGACCAGCCACGCCTGCTTTGACCATTTTTTTATCATGGCCCTTTTTCCGGTTGTGGTTTCCGAACCGAGCCTTATTCTTATCCTTATAAGAACGCTGTCGTTGTTCATTTTCTGGTCCAGACCGTTGTGGTTGTTTTTGTGATCGTTGTTTACTATTGCTTGCTTGAGTAGTCTTTGTGGAATTATCCACAGTTGTTTGGTTTCCATCAAAAAGCATATATCTGTCAAGAATTCTTTGTCGTCGCGGCTAAATATTGAAAAAAAAAATTACAAACGTCAGTATTTGAGGATAAAAACACCCATAACCATAATCATGATGACAGATTAAAAAAAAATATGTAGCAAATATAACTTACGTTCCTATCCATCATTATTGCCCAACCTTCAATTTGTTCTTCGGACATTCCGGTCTTCTTTTGAAGTGCTTGTCGTGCGGGTAACTTTCGATTTGATCGATGGAACAAATCACGACGATCGACATAAGCGCTGACAAGATCACCTTCAGATTCAATAATATTTGTAGAAGCTTGACTCTTGTTGTTACTTTTGACCACATCAAGAGCATCATCATTTTCAACAGCATCCAAATCAACAGGACCACTCAAATCATTGATATCATCATATGTATCATCATATTCATCCTCATACATTTTGTGAATTCGTTGTAATACATTTTCCTTTTCACTTTTGATAAAGCTTTGATCTTGAAGCATGGTATCTGCAGTCCCACGACTTGAAAAAAATAAAAAGTCTCTTCATTAGTTTTCCCTTTTCTCTGCAAATAACGATATTGTTATTATCATTAGAACTTACTCTCTTGGACCCATATGGATTTTGCTTTTATTTACTGAAATTGTTTCACGCGATAATAAATCAAACTCATCATTATCAAAAATATTACGTCGTGAATCCAATATGCTGGGTTGTCTGTTTTCGTCTAATGAAATGACTTGTCCAGCTGACGGTGGCAATCTGAAACAAACAGTAACAAAGTGATTATTAGCCAATAATCACGAGAATTTGTTAACGATTAAACATCACAAGAAATATATATATATATATGGATCTTTACTTACTCCTTTAGAGTTCTATCTAATGTATTCAATGGTTCTGGTAAATCATCATCCAAAAGTTGCATAATCACAACTTCAACGTCATTGTTATGATGCTTGAGACAGGCACGTATGAAACCTTCTCCAAGTTCGGGGAACAAGTCATGTATTTGTGAAATGTTCGCTACCTCATGAATATCATCCGCTTGCTATATATAACCATGTTAGACAGTATAATTATCTGTTAGAAAAACAAAACGAAAAACCACAAGATATCTTTATAAACCCCTTTTTGTTTCTTTTACTCAATTCCTCTATTTTCATATATATCCTCTTCTTCTCCCCTTCCAGTAACAACTACAAACCTGGAATGATTGTGCGATCGTACTAATAGTACCCGATGCAGATTGTTCCCGTTTAGAATCCATAGCAACTGATTTGCCCTTTTTCTGTTCTGTCAAGAGTTTTAAAAACTCTATCCGTTCATCATCACCTTGGAATCGTTTCTTGTTGATCTCATCCAACTTCTCGTCGACCGAAAACGTTACTATCCAATCCATAATCAATGGTGCATCTACAAACCCTTGACGTGTTTGTTCAATATTACTTTCTTCAATCCAATGTAACATCTTTTCCGATAACACATCAATAATCTCGTCAGCGTCATTTTTTGACGCAGTCAAAAGTGGGTTCAAATAAAGTACATCCATAATATGATTCCACGTTTCCAATAACGCACATTTGATTCGATAAAGAGTTGATGTCGTTGTTATTGTCGAATCTATTTTTCCCTTTGTTGGCTTTTGCAACGCGTCATTATAACATTTAAGAATTGATTGAAGAACGGTCGCCGTGATATCATTCTTGTTCTTGTTGAACGCGATCGTGGCCGATACAAGTGCTTCCAAAAGTCGTGCTATAACATAAAGACGATCCAAGTCAGAAGAAGCTGTTGCTGATTCAAAACAAACAGCCAATGCTCCAATCGTCTCGTCTAGCTGAGAAGCCAGTTTCGAATTCGATACTAATACTTGTGAAAACAATGTACGAACGTGAGATGGATTTGATTCACCATAGATTACGGCAAAACTTGATAGTTGTTCAGGTGTAAACAGTGGGTTATCAATAGAGTGTAACCGAGCGGCGCGAACATACACGAAAAAAACTCGCTTGGAAATTTCTGAATCAGTAATGTTGCCATCAAGTTGATTATTTAAGACACTTGCAATGAATTCGTGAAGACTTTCATTGTTCGTTAACTCAACCATAAACTCTTGGTCATTTTCCGCATCCAAAAGAGTTTTTAGTTGGAATAGCCAAGCATTTCTGGCGATTTGGTATATTTCGTTTGTCACACCATCATGGCCTTGTGGAAGAAAGGGTAAAAAGTCAATCATGAATTATAAAGATAAGTAAAGAAGAAAAAGGATATTGTATTTTTTTATCTGTAATTTTTTTGTTCGGGCAATGAGATCATATCGAGGGATTAAAGCGCACATTTATAGGATGTATCGAAAACCGCAGCAAAAATAAAGTTTTTGATTACTGCGGCTAATATGAAACATTGTAACAACACGCGTGCCGTACTATTTGATTACCATTTACCAAAAAAAAAGTTTCTATTATACAATACTGTATGAGAATCACTACTTTGATATTCCAGCACCAACCATTACAGAGGGTTCCCAGTTGTAATATACTTTGCACAAAATTGAAATATTTAGAAGCCATTTTTTTTGTTGATAATCAAAATATCTTTGGTAAAGAAAACCATCATATACTTCAAGTTGCTTTCATGGCTTTGAATTATTGATAAGTTGGCTTACACTAAATGCTGTGATTCTCATGCTGCGCTTAAGAAGAGCTGTCTCCAGTACTTTGGAGGTAAAAAGTAGTGCGCAAAGAACTGTATCATTGCCCAGGTCTTCCCTGAAATAAAGTCACCTAACCCAATTGTGTAGTAATTTGTGTAGTATGATACATTCTTTGTTCCAATGAAAATTTTTAAGTACACCCGATACTACCAAACGTACATACTATCCAAAGATGGACGAATTCATTAGATGGTGTGATGACAAAGGATATCCATTAGCTACCCGCTATCAAGTTGATGGTGATAAATTGCATTTTTTTTTGGAGGAATCTGTAAGTAATACCGGCATTAAAAAAGTAAACAAAAATAAAATTGTAATTTCTTTTTACTTATATATCTTCTCATCCATATAGGTAATCGGAAGAAAACGTCGTCCAACAAACCCAAAAAGAAGAATGATTGATGACGATAGTACAACAGTTGAAGAAGAAGTAGAGGCGTATGTAATCGGTTTCAGCTCCATTGAACAATATGTCAGTGCCGTGGTCCTACTTTTCCATGATCAATGCCGTCTCAACCTCAATGTCCCCGGTAACCATCCACGAATCCCAGATGTAAAGACATTGTTGAAAAATGAAAGAAAAAAAGAAACAAGAAGAAGAAAGGAAAACTACGCAGATCGTGTCGCTGGTTCCATTCTCGATGGGTATTCTACTACTGACGAATTGACAAAGGTGGTTGACTACTTTCTAACCAAGGACCGACCTGAGCATTATCGAAATGCAGTAATGTTTTTGGCGTCTCATTTTGGCTTAATGCGTGGTGGAAATGTTCGTGAGATCGAGTTGGCTGATGTACATTACATTCCATTGCAAGGAGAAGGACCAAATCCCGAAGTCGAGTGCCCATGCTTAATTTTACTTATGGATCATGGAAAGACAAATCAATTTGGAAAACAAGAGCATGCATCAGCTATTCGGTGTGGACATGTAGAAATTTGTCTTTGGATGACTCTTGGCATATATTTTTTCCATCGCTGGCATATTAGTGGTGAGCAATTCCCGGATATGACACGTCCTGAGGAATGGTATACAATCAAGCTATTCAAGAGCGGTGCAACCAATGATTTGAAAACGGCCGTTTCTCATGACGCTCATTACAAAGCATTCAAGAAGGCATTTGATGACTGCCATATTAAATCCACATCAATCACACATGCAGGTCGAAAATCAGGCGCCAAGATGGCAGATTTGGGTGATGCTGGTGCTTCGGATATTCGACGCGCTGGAAGGTGGACGAACGATTCGATGGAAGGCTCCTATCTCACGAATTTGCCTCGGCGAATGTTACGAGCAATGGCGTCTTTTGACCCTAATGGGAAATCATTTTATTTACCTCGAGCTGGCGTTTCACCTCCTAGTAGTTTGCAAAGAAAAGCCTTTCCGTGGGTTGAAGAGTGGCAACAAAAAATCGATCAAGACCAAGGGGACCAAAGCGTCGCCGCTGACGGATTCTTGAAAATGTTACAAATCCTTAAAGTAACTTTCTTGCAAGATTCTGTCATGATGATAAAACGACACCCAAACCTTTCTATCTGGAGTGCCCCCTCTTTAATGACCCAGAATACTTGGCATATAAATCGTAAGTCTTCTATTTCTATTGTAAGATATATAAATTACTTGTGATACTTGGTTCTAACTTACCATTTTTATTTGTTTTAGTAACCTTGAACAATCGATTGCCATCACCCCACCCCCAGAAGACCTTTTGCTTTCAAGAGCTATGCCGCATTTGCACACCTATATTCGCCAAACGCATGCCGATGTTATGCAGCAAGTGAACCATAATAATCAGCTTCTTCAACAACATATAAACTCTTTCAACCAGGCCATGGGGGACCTTGCAAATGGTCGTCTTACAATTTCGGTTCAGTGGGCACCAAACTCGTCTGCTGCTCCAAATGACAGTTCTGCTTCTGCCACCTCATCATCGTCATCCATACCACCACCATCATCCATCAACATTCCATCACTGACACCTTCAATAAATCTACCTCAACATCCACACCCACATCAACATCCAGCCGCTACAACTTCTACCATTACCACATCATCCCAGCAATCACCGTACTACTTATTGAGTTCAGGTGTGTGCACAATACAGGATTTATGGCGCGAATGGCACGATGGCCTATCCGGTGGTCCTGCTATCAAGGATCTTGAAAACCAGTGGGGAACGACATGGCGAAAAAACCAAAGCAAAAAGTATAATCGTCGGAAACGAGTCATCGAAGGAGTCAAAGAATACATGGAGCTTCACATGTTGCAGGTGGATGAAGCTTTAAAAATGGTTGAATATGGGCGCAAAAATCCGAAACCTGAATGGTATTCTGGAGGTGTAAAAGAAAGATCGTTACATTGGATGGGGGAGAACAAAGATAAATGGCAGCATGTAGAAAAAGCTCCTATTTCATACACGAACACATAGTTATTTCTACAGACAAATGACCAATATTATTATTAATTACCTTTTCTTTTTCTTACAAAATATATATTATCTTCTCATATACTTAACTTTTTCTGTCTTATCACATTCTACCTTATTTAATAAAATGAAATATCTTCACAATATTCTTGATAACAAATTTCTCTTTTCATATATATTACTTTTGTCCTTATCTGATAAAAATGGTACCATGTGCCCTGTTATTCAATAAACGAAATACGAAAAAAGTTGAAATGAACAAACGTCAGAATCACATTGTTGTATCTTTATCATATTCACTATGGATCGATCAAAATACTCTTCAAAGCATAAAAAAGTGTATTTCATAAGACTCTTGTTACTACGATGTCAATAAATATGATAAAATAAAAAGTTAAAATCAAATTTGATTTAAATAGATTAATGAAAAATTACAATGGCATTAAAGACATGAATGCTGTTGTCATTTTTAAGATTTATTACAATTCTTCTATGCGCATAAAAAAAAGCGCTTGTGTTCAAACAGAAGCCAGTAATATTGCACAGGACGTCAGGGTGAATTATGTACATAACAACCCTCAACCAGGCTGTTATTCACGTCTAAAAGCCCTGAAATTTCACTTCCCGACGGGACGCGGGCGGACGTTTGGGGACTTGTGGGCGTAATAAGTATTATTAATCATCCGGACAAAAAAAGAGAATTATAGAACAACTGTTATAAGTAAATAGTTTTAGAGAATGATCTAGAAATAATGATGTAATAATCAAATATAATAAGTCATCTTATCTATATTTATCAGATAGTTTGACCGTAATCAGACAGAATAAAATATAAGAAGATATAAAAGAGTGGTGATTTTATTTCAAATATAAAGATTCTCAACTACTTTATTTATACATACGTATAATGAAGTTAAAAAAAATGAACGCTTTCGTTTTAGTAGTACGATGGTAATGAATTAATTCATTCAACTTATTAAAATTTACATGACCAGCAAATTCAACCGATAAAATAGTCGGGAAAAGAGTTTATTTTAATAAAAATGAAAGAGAGTGAACTAATTGTTATTTTGTGTGAAAGAAAGAAAATATCCTTTTTATACTAATTATTTGATTATCTAACTCCTTAATTCAGAATCTTATTTCAGGTGGAATCGAATCCAATTTCAGGTAAAATCGAATCTTGGTCCAGGTAAAATCGAATCAATATTTCGAGTATGATTAATTCTTATTGTGTAGAGGTAAAAATTATCACTGATTGGAAAACTTTTGATGTTTATTTAGGTAAAATATTGTAATAATACTGATTGTAGTGATAATAATGAGAATTATAATGATAAATAAAGATATAGAAAAATAAAGGGACAATCCGAAAAGAGGGGTAACTACAGTGTATATTATTATGTTCACAGTTAAAAAACGGGACGAAAGATGGAAATGACGTATAGATGTCAATAAAAAAAAAGAAGACGGGTTAATGAATAAACGAGTATTACGGTAAGGTAAAGGTATCTGGTGAAGAAACATTACTGTTTTTGATTTACCGTAGGTACGTATTAGAAATATAAAGAAGGGCTTAAATGAAAATTTGCATTCAGGTGGAATACAAAATAAGCACACAATCCATTATTTTATTATATATAATTTCAACTACAAATAATCTTACAGGCTCTTTTTCTTGTATACGTATATATATAGTCAACCCCCATTATTGCACCATTTGGTTTTGGATATGTTAAAAATATAAAATCGCAACTTGCAGCTTGCATCAAGATTTTTGAGCGAGCTACGCTAATCAGGAGTAAACTATACTATAAGTTTTCAATAATTGTGTATAGTATCCTTAGGAATCATTATTCAAATGTGGAAATGCCCAAAACGCCTGCAAAGAATAATGTGGATCTCTTAATGAGATGCTGTAGCATTTAAATATATTGTTACCTCTCTTTTCGGGTCCCCCCCCCCTTTTTTTACTTTTTTATCATCATTATTATTATCTTTAACAATCAGTAGTCTTATCCCACTATTTTTTTTACTCAAATAAATATCAGAAGCTTTACAACCAATAATAATTTTTACCTCTATTCAATAAGAATTAATTACACCTGAAATTGGATTCGATTTTACCTGGAACAAGATTCGAATTAAGGAGTTAAATAATCAAATAATTAGTATAAAAAGGATAGCTTCTTCCTTTTACACAAAGATATCCATTAGTTCATTCTCTTTCATTTTTATTGAAACAAACTCTTTTCCCGACTATTTGATCGGTTGAATGTGCTGATTATAAAAACCGCCCTTTTATTTATTTTTCTTTTTATTGAATAAGTTATTGATATAACTTTCCTTATTCCTTGAGTCTTTTACTCGGAATTTCTTATATTTTCTTTTTATTTTATTCGTTACGATCCGAACGAGACGTAACAATATATCAAGTCTCGCTTGTTGCATGTCTTCGGTTCTGCAACCAAAAATCAGGGAATCTCAGGTTCGCAAAAATCAGGGTTGACTATATCCTTGTTAACTTAAGAACAAAAGATTTGGTGTTGCGCACACTAGTCAGACAAACTATTGTTTTACCTGTATATAAAAACAAAATGACCAACATAAAAAAAGGGAATTGCTATGGACACCCCAAAAGCATATTAAATTAGGTAATTTTAACTCTTACGGACACCTTACTTTTAGATTTTTTCAGAGACACACAACAATCTAATATACTTACATCGTATCCAACTATTTATACACTATCTATATAGCTATTACCGTTATACGTATAACTTACAAATGTTTATGAAACTTATATTAGCAGCTCAGCTTTTTATGATAACAGTCAAAACTTCTTATCTTTTCTCACTATATCGTTATGTACATAAGTGGGAGTTGTAGTTCTTATGAAGACAAGATAAACAAGAAATACAGTAATGTACACTTTTAATGTTGCAACATATGATCGGTCAACTAAGCGCAATTGGTGTTGACAACGCTGTTACTATAATTTAGATAGTCTTAAAACGTATTTGATAACTTTCTATTAGCGGGGTGTCCGTAAGCCAAAATATGGGGTGTGTCCATAGCAATTCTTTAGAAAAAAAAGGAATGGACCCAATGTTCAGGTGTTACTATAATCCTATGGTAATCTAATACGTAATAATATACAGTATAATCATCTTTCTATTTTCCGTACACCATCCACTTATTCATCTTTTGTGGTCGAAGCCAGTTTTTTATAACTCACCACACGTTATTATCACCAAAAACAAAAAGATACACACGTAAAGTTTATCTAGATAAGAAGTTTATTATGATAATCATACATTAATTACATATAGTATATATATTATTGTAAATAATAATAAAAGCTCATTACGAGTCAACAATTACTATCGTCATTTTTACTTTGCATATTCATGGGCTCTTGCGCATGATCTATATTTTTCATCAATGACTTTGGTAATACGTCATTTTTACGTGTACATATTCAGCATTTAAATCCAATACGTAAAGATAAAAAAATAGTGTTAGTTGGCCCATCTATAGCCCATAATTGAATAATTATTTGGATATACAATTATTTTGTTGTTTTAATCTTATTAATCATTCTCACATTGTTGATGTGATAAAATAAGCAATACTACAACATGGTGTTGTTTTATAGCACTTTTTTTTATTTTTTTATATCGTATACTTGAAATATACAAGAAATAAGAGATTTATATTTTGAAAGGGTTGAGTCGCAAAACTAATTGATACATTTTATTACTCCTTTTTTTTAATTATCAGAAAAAAGAAGATATCATAATATCGATAATTATACGTAAGAGAAAAAAAAGGGAGTGTTTTGCGTGCATACTATTTGATTAAAGAAAAACAGTATAGCCTTTTGTGGTTATAAGTAAAAAAGGTGTGACACCGAAATAGCAATAAGAGTATACGTAATTATAATAGAACGTATTATTCACTATTATAATCGAGCAAAAGACCAATCTGTTGTACTGAATAAAAAAGATTTAGACTCGACATGGTAATGAGTTTTTCTTGTAATCCGTACATTTTTGTCATAGTATATCTTGCTTTTAAAGATTCCAATACTGCTGTATGTTTCGCTGTAATTTACTCTTGGATCAACATTTGAACTTGACGTTGTGCTGCTTTGTGAATCACTGGTTTCAATTTGATACTTTTGCCAAATAAAAGGATTTTTTTCGATTATTGTCTTGGCAAGGACAGTTGACTTTTTCGGGTCTTTGCCTTTTTCATAAACGACGCTAAAAGGTGTTGCCTCCATTAATTCAACTGCATGTTTGAACCTGGACGGTGAAGGCACGATCTCTAGAGCTATACAGCACGCTTCTTCGTAAGATACCATCTTTGTTCGTTTTGTGGTGAATAGTGATCAGTTTTAAGTAATGAGATATTGTGTTCGTTAGTTAAAAAAATAAAAAAAAGGATGAAAGGAATAGTTTTTTTATAATAGATGCTGGCTGCATAAATTATGAATTATAGTATCGGACTCTGCAATTTTTTTTCTATCATATGACAATAGGTACGTAATTCATTTTATCATTACAAATTAAAAGCCTATACATGTTCATACACGCATACTTATAATATATTCTAATGATGACTAGGATTTAAGATAAATTATAGATACTGGCACCGCTCGCTATAACGATATTCGATATAACGATAGGGTTTTGGGGTTTAAGACAGATTAAGCGGGGAAATATCGCTAACTTTATATAATGATATCCGATAGGGTTTTAGCAAAAATATCGCTGTATCGAGAGGACAGATAACATCCTTATTTTTAGAAAAGGAAATAATACTAGTTTGTTGAGCATTGTTTTATGTTTTTACTTTAGTTCTTAAATATTTTTGTCAAGAGTTCGATAATTTGAACATCAAATTTATCTTCAGGCATCGCCTTTTCCAAAAAGAAAGCCTGTGATATCCTCCTTCTGCTTCTTTCTTATAAACATCAGATTTTTTTTTACCAACTATGCAAGTCGAACTTGTTATTGTCATTTTACATGGCCTTATAAACAATAGACAGTTTTTGATGCTTATTGTAGAAGTGCAATACTCGCATTTTTTTTCTTATACGGGATCAGCACTAATTATATGAGACCATATGATTGTAATTCAATTAGAAGTAATAAGACAAGGAATATTCATTAAATAAAACTGTACAAAGAAAAAAAGAACTGTTTTATTTTTATAGCTTATTTACTGTGTATAAATGATATACTGTGCTAGAGTTTTCTTCTTTTTGCAAGACATATTAGATACATGTGAAGTCATGTACATATGAATAGGATTTTGCCTGATCATTATAACCCAGATGAAGGATTCGTTGTAACGATTATTCGATATAACGATGCCCTTTTGGTCTCACGGGGGGTATCATTATAGCGAGCGGTGACAGTACGTAAAATATTCTATATAAATAAACCTTTAGTTTAATTTTATTCTTTTCGATCTCGTTGGCTTCTTAACTGTTTATTATTTTGATTGATTTAGCACTGTTTATCAAATGAGCGAAGGATGCAGTATATGACTACATTATATATTGACCAATACCAGTAGATATTTCTTATGCTATTATTATTACGTATTAAATGTTTGTTGTTAAATTATAAATGATAAATTTGCAAAAAAAAAAAAAAAATGTCAGTACAGTATACTGTAGAAATGAGTTCTAATGTAATGATGTGAGACCACTGCGACAATATAACCAGCCAAAAGGCTGTTGATAGATATGCTTATCTATGAAATACTAAGGACAGACTATAGCATAGTTGAGTACATAATTGGATATACAAATATTAGTATAGGAATTCTATGTAAAAATATTCATCATTGATATTATATATATATTAATAATTAGACGTTCATGGAGCCATAATTGTTTTTATTATCATATATTCTCGATCCCCTATTTCTTGATATTATCTTGATACTTATTAAGCTTCTTCGCAAACTGACTAATAGAGCCTCATATTGTAGGTACGCAATAGTCGGTCTTGCGATATCACATCTATTCCTGTAGTATAATAAACTTTTTGTAATTCATCCATCTGATATTTTTTGTTATTTATTAAATGTTATTTCGTAAGAAATAATTTAATACTGCAGCATAATGACCGCATCGTCAAAATCCATCCATTTTCTAAATGAAATATCCATCATATCATTGTCAAAACTGTATTTTTACAGATTCGCAGATCGGATCGGATCAAGTGGACGGAATCTCTAGTCAAGTTGATAAATTCCAAAAGTGTTAGCATATGTACAATCCAAAGGTAGTGTGCTATTATCAACTATTCAAAAGATAATACATTTTGCCCGTCAAATATATACCATATCATTTATTCCACAGTCTTTTGCTTAATATAATGTGTTTCGGAACACAGAAATCAAACTGCAAGGAGTCCAATTTAGAAAAAAATGGAAGGAGAAATAATGAATAGCAAAGTAGTAGAAGAACTGAAGGACAAACATCAGTATTGTGGAATCATATATAAAAATGGATGGAAAAAAATTAGTATACACACACCATTTACAGTACTCGCAAAAAAATATTGGAGAGGGCACGAATTTCTTACCTATATATCACTCAGGGCCATGACTAAAGTGATCAGGGTTGCTGCTGAAAGTGATCAGAATTGAGATTAAAAGTGATCAGGGTTGCTGCTGAAAGTGATCAGGGTTAATGTTAAAAGGTGATCAGGGTTGAGATTGAAAGTGATCAGGGTTAATGTTAAAAGGTGATCAGGGTTGCTGCTGAAAGTGATCAGGGTTGAGATTGAAAGTGATCAGGGTTGCTGCTTGAAGTGATCAGGGTTGACGCTGAAAGTGATCAGGGTTGCTGCTGAAAGTGATCAGGGTTGAGATTGAAAGTGATCAGGGTTGAGATTGAAAGTGATCAGGGTTGCTGCTGAAAGTGATCAGGGTTGAGATTGAAAGTGATCAGGGTTGAGATTGAAAGTGATCAGGGTTGAGATTGAAAGTGATCAGGGTTGACGCTGAAAGTGATCAGGGTTGCTGCTGAAAGTGATCAGGGTTGAGATTGAAAGTGATCAGGGTTGCTGCTTGAAGTGATCAGGGTTGACGCTGAAAGTGATCAGGGTTGAGATTGAAAGTGATCAGGGTTGAGATTGAAAGTGATCAGGGTTGAGATTGAAAGTGATCAGGGTTGACGCTGAAAGTGATCAGGGTTGCTGCTGAAAGTGATCAGGGTTAATGTTAAAGGTGATTAGAGTTTATGCTGAAAGTTTGTTTTTTATTTTTTTAGGCGCTCTGTAAAAAAGTCGAGTTTTATTATAAACCATGTTATGTTGAGCGGTGGAGATAAAACAATTTGTTAACTATGAAACTAAAAACCCTCTTTTTATTGTCATCTGAAAAAAAATCAGTAATAAAAAAGGTAGTACAGTGATTATTCGTTAAACCAGTACTGTTTTTGCGCATTAACTTTTTTTTTTACAAATAAACTTACAATGTTCACCTATTTCCGAAAATATATTGTGATACATAGCTATTTCTTAATAATATTAATAATCAATGTCGTTGTCAAATATATTTGAGATCATTGCTGTATCATTATTATCTATTTTCATATGCGCAAAAATAAATTTAGGGTGCGCAAAAAAAAAAATGGGCACGGATAATATGAATGGGGCTCCTGAGCCAATCAGAAATAAGTTTATTGAATAGCCAATCAAAAATCATTTTATTGAAACCCTCTCTCTGTTTATAAAAAAACTTTATTATTTCGCTGTTTCGATTTCATAGTTAAACTTGTTACCACTTTACACACGCGTTTACATAACTCTAACAATCACCTTGTCTGCCATTCACTTTAATTAACTCATTTCAGTATAATGCCAAAGCAAAAGCAAAGTGGATCGCAAAAAAAAACAGGAACCTCCTCCAAAAATAATAATACTGGTGGTAGACAAACAACCTTGTCTTTTACTAGCGATAAAACAAAGAATACTATCAATAACGAGCATACTTCCACTTTGACAGCTGACAAAGGTAAAAAGCCTTTGTACAGTTCTATTCTAAAGGGAGCGGCATCATCATCACCCCAGTAGAAAAAAATACAGCAGCATCATCACCATCACCAGTAGTTCATACAACATCTGCTGCTGTGGATGCTGGGACTAATACAGAGCCAGAAGAGGATATTAGTGAAACGCCTCTTGGGGAAATGATTTCTTCTATTTCCGATGTGGAAGACGATAATGGCGTCTCAAACGAAAACATATATGATGACATCGACGATATAGATAATGTTGAAGAGGACACGGAGGGGGATGGTACCGAAGACTACGAACTCGAGTTTACAGGTACAGGATCCAGAAATGGGAACGAAACAAACAGTAATAGCTCAACACAAACCGAGTTAGGAGCTATACAAAAATATCTCAAGGAAGTTCAAAACGTGTTGCAGCACAACGATACCCTGATGAATACAAACAAGGGACGTTTTGGATATACCCTAAGGATCCTTATTTTGCTCTCCATGAAGATCTAAATCCTAACGTTTCTTATATCCCGCGAATTTTTCTTTGGAATCCAAAAATACTCATTAAAGATTACAACAAAAAATTGAACTGTCCAACTTGCAAAAAGTATTCCTTGAAATCGAAAGGTTATGGCAACAGATGTCGTCGAGTGGTGGATATAACAGAGTAAGCGATAAGAAACATTTCATATTGAAAAGATGGAAACAATTTTGATGGCATATTAACTCGAGTATAATCCAAGTTCATTTTATATATTATCAGCACGTTACGAATGTGAGGGTGAACAGTGCGGTGCCTCATTTATGGCTAATGATGAAAAGATTATACGACAGCTACTCAAATTTCTGCAGTGTCAATATCCAGCTTATCTCACTCAACGCGGTGGACTATCAAAAGTAGTTGGTGATATGTTACGACCATTGATGCAGAATTCGGTGGGTCCTAAACGATTTCACAAGCTCTTAGTCGAATTACATGCATTAAGACATTCCAGATCAGAATTTCAGTACCTGAATAGTGCTGCATTTCTAAAAGAAAATCCAACTATAAAAATGATGCTCAAACCAAACAAAAGTATCGTACCGTTCTCTTCATTTAATGATGCTAAAGGTTATGCTGGTTATATCCCTTCTGCCCAATATCTCAGATCGTTTTATACAACTTATACTGAAGAAATTTCTCACCTTCTCGATAAACAGTATGGTCCTTGATGCATCCTATTTGAAAGGCGACCATAGCTTTAAAATCATCAAACTCATGGGCAAGGTTGATGGCACGCCAACATTTACAGCCTTATACACGGTTTTGAACGAGTATGAAGAAGTGCGGGTCCAGTTTCTTGTTCCAACCAAATCTATCAGTCACCTTAGATATGCGTTTGATGCATTGCGCCGTTCACTTGATCTCTATGGGCATTCTCAACCTCAAATTTTCTTTACAGATAACGTTAGGGGGGACAAAAACTTATTGGAGAGTGTGTTTCCTTCATTAAAGTCAGATGTTAAACCAGTAGACAAGTCTGAGCCTGGAACTGTAATTGATAACAGTAAATATCCCAAGCTGATGATACCCGGAGACCAAGTGCAAATACGTTGCTTTCAAGAGGCAGATGATATGGAAGCAGCTGCTAAGGATCTGTTGGATCAAGTAGAAGTTGAAGGAAAGAATAAGAAAAAAGAATTGGTAGTAGGTTTTGATTGTGAATGGCCAGTTATTGAAGGATATGGACCTGGAAGAATTGGCACCATACAAATTGCTACTAGCAGGAATATTGACATTTATTATCTTAGGCAGATTCATAAGTTACCACCATCATTAAATGAAGTTCTCTCCAGTTCAAAGATCATCAAAGTTGGACGAAAGGTACAAGAAGACCTTAAAAAAATCGAGCGCGATTTTTCGGTGAATAGGTGCATATGATGTTGCAGCACTCTGCAAAGAGCGAGGACTTATCAGCACACAGCGAATAAGCTTATCGGATATTTGTGCTAGGGTGTTAGAACGTTTTCTCCCAAAAGATGATAATGTAAGATGCAGTGATTGAAGCAATATTATTGGATTATCTACAGCACAGAAAGAGTATGCTGCCCTTGATGCGTGGGCTGGTTTGCAAATATATAATAATGTAAAGCAAAAGCAAGTAGTAGGAAAGAAAATAAAGAAGCCTGTGAATGAAGGTAGATATTAATATATAATAATTGCATTTTTTCAATACAACTATAATGTATTTTATAACGTTAATATTTATATGTATATTAGGAACAAGTGTTTCATATAGCCCGGGTCATATGACTGAAGCTGCAGCATATGGTGAAATCAGTTGCCAACAAGATAAATGTAACGGCAAGAAAGTAACAGCATCACAAGTGATTATCACTGTAAAACAGGTAGTAATACCAGGTGCAATGGATTTACAATCCAAGCCTCTCTCTGAATATGGTGAAGTACCATTTCAAATTGCAGTAAGGCTATCTGATCTTCGAACATCAACCCCGGTTGAGCTGAAACAATTTACATTCACACAGAGTGAAAACACAACAAACGAAGGTATAATAATAACAACATCATAAATTGTTGATGACACATATTCATTTTTATTTTTACTAGATAAAGGTGAACAAAATGTTGAAGAGCGCAACGATAGTTATAACGATGTAGTCGATGATATACTTTATAATGATCAAGCACAAATACAGCAATGTGTAGAATCATCAGAAGTGGAAGTCAAAAGCAGCGAATATGGGCGTACAGAATTTTCTTCCCTTCCTTCTCAATATGAGCATACCGAACCAATAAGGTCAAGGGTTATCAAAGATGTTTTCCATCTTATGGACCAAATTAAGGTACCGCGTAGACATGGGCTTGCTAATGATTTTTCACGTAGATTACGGGATGCGCTCTTCGTTGTTGATGAAGATGATAAAAAAAGAGTAGAAGCGGTTTTGCTTAAGCAAGGAACCACTTGGAATGAAAACTTAATCAAGAATCCGCGCTGGCTATTTCGTAGAGTAAAACGTAAGTAAAAAAAAACATAATTGGCCTCATCAATGGAAATTGTAACAGTAAGAAACGTTTTTTTAGGAACCATTCCTCCTCCCGAAAAGCTTTATCCTAAAGTAAAACTGCTTTTTGAAATATACGGTCCTCTAAAATGTGCACGAACTGGGCGTTCAATATTTGATAATGAAGCATGGAAACAATCAAAGAACATTCTCAAGTCGATTCATGAAGGACAGGTTTCAGATCCACCAGGATTTTCATTTTACTTTCACATGAGAAAAGATAGAGATGGATTACCACTGTATCGCTGTTGTAGAGGGACAAATTCTTTAGAAGGAGGCATGCATCAGAATATAATCAGAAAGTTCGGTTCATTTGGCGCTAGTCCTGAGTTAACAGATGCAGTACTCGCAGACTATCGATTACGGCATAACATTGATGTAGGTGCTATGATATATAGGCAATAAAGAAGGGCCAAGCTTTATAAGTGCATGCTTAATAATTGTATTATATTTTATAGGTTGGAACAATTAACCGATATGGTCGAGTTCACAAAGGTCATTATGAGCCTTGGCTCACACAACATATCAACGAAATGCGTGAAAAGCTTGGACTTGAGTATATTTACAATGAAGTTGGAGTTCATAGATATGCTTCTCAACTTGCACCATCCGATGAAAGTTTTGGTATTGGGCAACTTCCTAGCTCTGTGTTAAAACTATATGGCATTAAACAAATCGACCACACGGCCAACAGTCCGGTAAGGCAGTATACATCATCTTCCGATTTGGCAACATTAGTTATTTTATGTGGCTCGACGCTACAAACTGCTGGTGCTCAACATAAATTTATCGCAAGACGCCAAGGAGTTGTGCATCCAATTTTGCCAGTGCAGACACAGGCCGAGCGTGACAAATTTAACGATACACTTAAGACAAATTTTAGTGAGAGTTATACGAATCATAGATGCCTGATTTTGAAGAATTTGCAAAGATTTGGTCCACATTTGTCGATGGCAAAAACTTCCTTTACAAAACACCGGAGCATCTGCGAAGCTATTATAACGTCTGGAAAGACTTTCAAAATATTAGTAAAACAAAGCAAAATTATAAAGAGTCACTTGAACCTCTGCATAAAGATCTTTGTTCATTAACTCGAAAACGTCACATCCCAGATGCAAAATCACCTGCAGCGCTGAAAATACCTCGTTTAGATAGCAATGATATTATAAGAGCTCAAAAAATTACATTTCCGTATTATACACCCACTATACAAAAGCATACACCTATAATTCTACCAGTGGCTATACCAAGAAATCCTATATGTACTAGAAATAATGATAATTATCAGCAAAGCAATGATGCATCGTCATCATCATTTTCTTCTTCTTCCTCGCCATTATCCAACAACGTTGAACAGAATAATACACAATCCCCTCGCCTTCTTTCTCGCCCAACAGTATTCACTACAGTGGACCTTCCACCTTTACGAAAAGCTAAATCTTGCACGATCTGTAGAAGTGTAACATGTAAGGGCAAAACAGGGAAAAAAAAGTGTCCTCAATGGAACAGAAATAACTAGCTATTACGTTACTATATAAGCCATCCTTTCTCCTTAGCTATTTATCTTTATCTTTTTAATTTTCTTCAAAATATTACATATCATTACTTAAATCAATCCTACTCATCATTTACCCTCAGCTTCGCTTCGGGCAATTTTTTTTTTTTTTTTTTTTTTTTTTTTTTGTTTTGGCCCCACTTATATTACGTTGAAAATGTTTTTGGTTTTTATTATCTCCTATAATCCAGCGTCTATGAAGACATGTTGACCCACTTATATTACCCGAGCCAAAAAATGATTATAATGCGCAAAAATCCAGTACTCGCTAAACAGGTAGTATCTCTCAAATATTTTTTATATACTTAGAAAAATACTGGTGATTCGTTAAACCCGTATCCGGTGAGCTTTTCCAAATATTTACCGGGTTTATATTAGTATTATTTAAAATTATAATTACACATATAATATATGATTTGTCAAAAATCGTGGTCATGATGGTGAGCAAGGAATCACATATCTTTTAATTTTGATACACGCACCCACACTTTTTTTTTGCCATGTTCTTCTAAATGTAAGTTTTTTGAATTATTTATGTATTATCATATTTAAAGTATTAAGAGCAATTTAAAAAGAAGAATTTCATCTTACGTACCCGATTAAGCAGACGATTAGGTTGACGACAAACGTTTTCGTCACTGCTGTGAAGGGTTCCAGGATATGATGCTACTTAGACGATTCAATAAGAACAGTATATATTCTACTCGCAATCGTCGCATTGACAACATGCTAGAAAACTAAGGACGACGTACGAAACTGACGCAAAGCAAGAAGTGCTTGGACGATGTCGAGGAATTGACGGCGGGATACTCCGACACTCTCACATTGATGGATGGAGATTATATAGATGGGTGGAGGATGTAATAGTGTAAGACCATTATCAACCATAAGGCTGTTGATAGATATGCTTATCCGTGGAATACTAAGGACAGATGATAACATAGTTAAGTACATAGTTGGAGCTACAAATATTAGAATAGGTTTTCTACGTAAAAATGTTGATTATTGATATTAGATATATATTGATAATTAGACATTAATTTGCTCCTGATATTTTGACGTAAATGAATAAATGGATTTTCTGATATTTAGGAAACCATAATCGTTTTTATTGTATCATGTATTCTCGAGGCTCTCTTTCTTGATCTTATTTTAATATTTATTAAGCTTTCTCACAAATTGACCGATATAACCTCCTATTGTACGTAGGTGTATACAATAACTGGTCTTGCGATATCATATATATTGCTGTAATATAATAAACTTCTTGTAATTCATTCATCTGATATATTTACATATTTTTTGCTGTTTATTCAATGTTTTGTTTTGAAAAATAAGATAATACGTACTAAAACATATTAATGACCGCATTGCCCAAATCCATCTATTTGCTAAATGAAATATTCATCATATCATTGTTAAAACTGTATTTTCACAGATTCGCAGATCAGATCGAATCAAGCGCAACGGAATCTCTAGTCAAGCTGAATAATTTTAAAAGTGAGGGAAAAAAGTAACCGTTCTTTATGAGTGCTACTAAAATCTGATCAGCTGATCAGGTAAAAGAAATACGTATGATGGAAAGAAAAAGAAAATTGCAGTCCGATACCATAATTTATAATTTATGCAGCCGGCATAAATATAAAAAAAACTATTCCTTTCATCCTTTTTTTTTATTTTTTTTAACTAACGAACACAATACCTCATTACTTAAAACTGATCACTATTCACCACAAAACGAACAAAGATGGTATCTTACGAAGAAGCGTGCTGTATAGCTCTAGACATTGTGCCTTCACCTTCCAGGTTCAAACATGCAGTTGAATTAATGGAGGCAACGCCTTTTAGCGTCGTTTATGAAAAAGGCAAAGACCCGAAAAAGCCAACTGTCCTTGCCAAGACAATAATCGAAAAAAATCCTTTTATTTGGCAAAAGTATCAAATTGAAACCAGTGATTCACAAAGCAGCACAACGTCAAGTTCAAATGTTGATCCAACAGTGAATTACAGTGAAACGGCAGTATTGGAATCTTTAAAAGCAAAATATACTATGACAAAAATGTACGGATTACAAAAAAAATTCATTACGCTTGAGGATTTATACAATAACTTGAAACAAACCATGCCGAGTCTAGATCTTTTTTATTCGGTACAACAGATTGGTCTTTTGCTCAATAAGAATAATGATTATTTTGGTAAAACGACAAAATCGCGTGTTTCGGGCAAACAGAAAAATGGTCGGTGGCTATATGTTGTGGAAAAAGTAATGTAACGAAGCTTTTAATCTTGTCTCAGTGAAAAAGGCGAGAAGAGAAAGAAGAAGTTAAAGTATCTAATAATACTACTTTTATTTACCAGCTTTACCGCGCACACCCAACCCAGGGTTTTTACAACATTGTAAATCATCATATGGTAATTGGATAAACATAGGATATGCCAGAAAATCCCCGTCAGATGAATCAGAAGACACACGTATACGGCTTATTGATAAAATGATTCAAAAGCTACAAAATATAATGCTATGTTCAAAAATCTACGTATCCCCTACATGCAAATCAACTTCAAGTATCGTAAGACGAGATACAGAACAACAATCAATAATTACCAAGCTCAAGAATAATGATGGAACCATGCAAGGTAATATAGCTGTTTTGAACAGTAGCTGATGAGAAAATCCAACTAGGTTATTAAAATTATTATATTAGATCTGTTGGAAGTTGTATCTCGTTCCACACAAAATATTCGACTTTGTGTCTTAGATTATGCAGGTTTATCAGATGATCCAGTCGATGTCAGAAAGTTTATTAGGTATGAAAGTGCATAAAAACTGTTTTTACTATATATATATATATATAAATCATATGCTAAAAATACATTATATCATATTATATTATATTATCTAGTGCGTACAAACAAATCGAAGAAGTAGTAGTGGAGGTTGGGGGAGAAATACAAATTTTATCAAGATTTGAATTGCTTTATGAAGACCAAGTTACAAAATTTAAAAGTCGAAAAGGATGTGTTAAACGATCAAGTTAGTAACACATATACGTACATAAGAAGTAAGCATTTCTTTTTATATTTGTATGTATTCTCTCAATTACTACACTATGTATGGTGCATAAACTTTAGAACCTAAATAATTTTTTGTTCAATTTGAAACAGTTATAAATAAGTGTAAACGCGATCAAAACACAAAATAAACCATTGAAATAAAAGATACAGTAGCTAAAAATAAAACTAATGGATTAGTTTTTGTAATCTTAACTGAAAATATTTTTTTATAAACTTCTAAAGTTCGGATGTAGCTTACCATTTGGCTGGAGAGGTCCTATGGTCAAGCCCAAATTGAAACATTGAGGATGGACATCATAAGTCAATACTAAATTTTTCCAAAATATATACATATAATTTCACTATATCCTGATCCCAAAAGAGATTTCCCCCTCTTTATTCAACTCTACTACCAATAAAAGTTGAGCATAATAGCGGATGTTAAAATAAAATGAAATTGAAACATTTACTATGAAAATTTAGGTTCTAAAATGTATGCACCATACTGACTACTACCCCATGGTTAGTTTTCTATCAATTATATATATCATTCGACGGCAAATCAAGTGTATCATACTACTTGTAAAAAATATATCTACAAAAAAAAGCGGGGTTGTATAATGCACAGTACTAAATATCATTATTATAACTATAAGTTATTTGTTTTTTCTAATGATAAATAATACAAGTACAACCACATTAACAAATGGTGAACAATATCAACGTATGTCCTCTACTGAAAAAAATAATTAGAATTAATCTCGGTTAAATAAATATTTTAGCCTAAATCTTTATATTTACAATTAATAAAGAAAAAAAAAACTGATTTATGTAAATTTGCTAATATACTGTACTTGCTACGTATCAATATTATTCTCTTCCATTTGATCTGTATGTGAAGATGGGTTCTCTTACGTATATACTAAAACAGATATAGTATAAGTTAACTACAATATTTTTGTATATTACCACATTTGAAGAATTTTTAACCTGCTACTGGGTCTCTCCTACTTGGAGACGACTTCTAACCAATTATTTTTTTCCTCGCTTATCCTCCACACTCGCCAATAACCCTCCCTTCTCCACATTTCCCTGCTTAAAATTTAAAATACTCACGTTTGGAGAAAAGCGAATAGACTTCTCCACGCACCATCAAATCCAATGTTTCCAGTCTATCCGTTTCCATTTTTATACATGATGTATCATATGAACAACATCGACCTCACCATTAGAATCATCAGACCAGTCAACACTTACTGTGATATTTGGTTATTTTAATAAGAGTAGGAAATAAAAACAGACAAGGTATAAATCCTTTGAGACTTTGTTATATATCTTTAATAATAATTTAGAAGCTAGAATAAAGTTATTTCTTTAATTAAAATAATATTTACAACCCGTATTTATAAATATGATTTCTATTCTATGAGTTATGGGGCTTAGTTAATAGAACGATGTGGGTGATTGATAGTAAAGTCGGGTACTTGATATTAGTCATTAATATTGAGAAGGTTACTATAGCTACTGTTCTGAAGTATATTGGGCTTAGCCATGATACTCTCTTTTATTCTTTAATTTAAGTTGACGAGGCGCAGGACATCGTTATGCGATTTTACTCAGTTTCCTTTTTAGAATTGAGTTCTGTTCACGTCTGTATTTTAAATATTTTAAATATGATTTCTTATTTCATCTGGGATAAAGAGATAATGTTCTTATAATACAACACTTACAATGCTGGTATGTATATGTTTGTATAAGATGTATGACAATAACATTTTATTTTACTCAAATAAGAGTTAACATGTAAACATTTTCAATTTTTATATTAGACTTCGCTTGTAATTCTCGTGATTTGAGCAATATAGTACTCATTTGTGGTAGTAATTGCTTAAGAGCAACGCGGATTCATTCACAACTATCAACAGCATTTCTTCCAACATTTTTAAATAATTTGCACCTTAGCACCAAAGTAGAAAAGGTAGATTTCGAAAGAGCATTTATGATTGATAATATACCACCATCTACGTCGCACAACCCCCCCAACATTACTCTTCGCAAATTTCGAATTAAGGACTTTCGTGGGACTGACAAAGCAAGAAATCAACTTTATCAATACATAACAAACAACTTTACATCAATCCAAGTAATCCAAATTAATCGCAGATAAATCAACTCGGTAAGTATTTGAAGATATACAGAATTTATTTTTCATGGGGAGCAAAACATTGGATTTTATGATGATGATGATTATGTACACACACACTAACATATAAACTCTACTCATAACTTTTGTTATAGTTACCTCTCTTCTTCTCTGCTTCTTTTGCTTCTTCTTCTTCTCTCTCCTTCTTTCTTTTTCCAGTCCCTTTTTACTTCCTTTTTTTGTTGCTTAATTTCATTACTATTCTTATATTCTTGTTTCTTGTTTCTTGTTTCTTGTTTCTTATTTTTATATTATTATCATATTATTGTTACTATTATCAACATTCTAGCACTATCATGATTTTCTTATTTGCGAATGAATCATTACAAAAAGTTCTTTTTTTTTTCAAGAAATACTTATAAGTTTACATCTGTCCAAAACATATTCATCCTACTTGTAACCACAATTTGATTTTACCTCAATTCGAATTAAGGGAATACGTAATCAATTATTTAGTATAAATAGGATAGTTTCTTCCCTCCATTGTGAAATACAACAATCAGTTCAATCCATTAAAATAAACTCTTTTCCCGACTATTTGATCGGTTGATTTTTCTGTTATAAAAACCGATCTCTTTTTTATTTTTATCCAGAGACCTCAAATAGTATAGTACTAGTACAACAAAAGCGCAACAACAAGGAGGTCCTTCTCTTACAGTAAAAATAGCACGTCCAAATTATTAAAACGATTATCCGGTCAATCTTTATTGACAATATCGAAACATACAGTATTGTTAGTTCAGCGTCATAAATGAACCCTTTTATATAGATGGAGAAACAGGAGTCGATTATAAAATTCTTCACTTCTCAAGGCGAACTTGCGCAAGAAATATTATCATACTGGATACCGCATTGTCACAACATAGAGGAAGCCATTTTATAAACATACTCAAAAATAAATAGTCACAGTCACACTACAGATAATTTTTGGAAATGATCCTCATCATCCGGATTGGTTTACTAAGAGCCCTGTGAACAAAGAACTTCTTTGTATTGCAATCAAATGGAAGAAAAGAATCATCCATAACAACATTCTTAAAATGACTAAAACTTGATGTACTCATCACCGAAAATTTTGCTGCAGCAGGAATAGTAAGGATCTTGAATCATTTCACTGCAAAAAAAAAACAAAAAAACAAAATGAGGTATTACAATTGTGATATCAATAGCCTATATTTCCCCTTATCATAATCTGTTTTTCCGTCTATCAACATACTTATATTCCAAATGTCAATACATTGCTCTTAGTCAACCAAAAAAAGGGAACACATTACAAAAATATTACTCGCAAAAAAAAAAGCTTTCTATTTCTAAACTATTTATTATCTATAAAATTACCTGATACTCTTCTCTGGAATCTTTTGCCTACCGGTTATAAGATAACTCATACTAATTATTCACGCGAACTATGGATATACAGATATGTATCGCACAAAAATGCAGCTAATAAATATATATAAAAAACAACTAATCAATAACGATTACAAAAGAAAAACCAATTTAAAGATACATACTGATCATAAACGATTATTGAAAATGGATAAAAAAAAGCTCTTGTGCCAAAATATATGCTATAAAATAAAATAGTAAAATATATAATTTATATAAATAATAGATCTGGTCATATAGAGCAACATAACAGTGTGGGAGAGTAGCAACATACCTCTAGAGTGGGTCATATAAAAAAAACTATCAGGTCTATAAAAATCAAACAAAATTCAAAAGAATAAGAAAACACGAGATTCAGTACTACGTACAATTATAACAAGTATTCATAATCATGATCAATAAGAGTCAAATTAACTTTAAAGAACAATTAACTTGAATACAATCCATTGCCTAAAGCAACTTCAAAAACCAGAATCAATACTCAATATTAAATTAATTTGAAAACAATCAATTATATTACAGTCGATGAATGCACTCATAATTCTACTTTAAGTAAAATATACAGCAAGCTCTTGTTTACGCAATGTCAACAAGAACAATAATGATAGAAACCGAATCACATAAGTTTTAATTATCATACATCAATATCATTCCTGACAAGAACTATCACATCTTCACATCTTTCATAATATAAGATCATCGATCGAAATACAAATCAATATCAACGACTCTTTCCCGTCTCACGCACACATCTTTCTATTATTCTTATTTTAGAAACAAATCAATAATAATCTTTCTACGTATATATTTTAATCTACTTCTTTTTTCAGATAAGTATTTATTCTCTCACATTAATTATATTATATTATATATAAAATTCATCACGTATATTAATAATTAATTCACCAGTAACATTTATTAGATTACTTGGGAAAAAAAAGTGTTTTTTATTTCATGTACAATCGTACATTCATACACAATTATCTATTATCTATCTACGTATATATAAAAGTGGAGTTCAATACGCTAATAAAGTATAGAGGGTCGACTTATCTTTTACTTTAGAGTAGGTACGTAGTAGTTTAATTAAAGTTATTAATCAATATCATTATGACCACCAAGAACGATTTTTGCCTATAATAGGGTTCGTTATTCGACTTTTCTACAAATAAAGAGAAAAATTGAATAGGAGAATGCTTATTTTATTTCACGCAAAAGTTACTTTGCACATATTAGAATCCAAGGGGTCGTATACAGTTGTTGAACCAAAAGTACGTGATGTTGCATATGAAACGTGATATCCATACTATTTTATTGGTCAGTCAAATGCGGTATTTTAGAATAATGAAATTATCAATGACCTTTATCAGTACTACACAGTGGAACTCCCCTTAATTCAAATGCCAAGCTACTGAGTGACCCATGCTGTTTACAAGAAATAAGGGAACCCATAGGTTTCCATGAAGATGCACGTACCTTTTTTTTTCGTCTTAAAAAAATGGTGGAGAATTTGAAAATAGACAGAATACGCAATTGCTTTTTCTGGGTCTAGTATTCAATTATGTAACCAATATAATTTGCACACCATGTACTTGAGTATTATGTTATATACATACGTATAGGAACCTTTTTTAGAGTTTTCTTTGTTGCTTATGACTTATATATATATAGAATAAATTCAATAAAAAATTTAAACTTTTTTTTTCAACCTAGCTTTACTTTTTTTTCTTCTCTTGCTTATTTTTTTACGTACACTATATAAAAACAACCCAAAAAAATCACTTAAATATGGGCTATCATACTTCATTTAAAGGACATATCAAGATTGTTCCAGCTTTACCTCAAGAATTGGTGGATTCTGTTAAAACGCTTTGTAATGGTAAAAATAATACATTCGGTGATGGTGATGAGTATTCCTTTGATGCTATTATTCATCATCTTCGTGGCTGGTCAAAGGTTTCTTCGAATATTCATAAAAATGATGTCTCCTATTTTGAACTAAAGCAACTCGGTGCGACCAAAGTACCATCTAACAAGTGTCACTGGCTATTGATAAATCAAAAAGAAAATTCAAACGTCGACAATGACGACAACGAGCATGAGAAGATGACCAATAACATGAAAATAAAAGAACAAATGCAACAAGTAATTACTATTATTAAATGGAACGGCAAAGAAGAATTTTACGAATACCTATACTGGTTGCAATATATTGTCGATTTTATTACTTTGTATTCCAAGTATCAATTCAATATTGAAATTACAGCTTTCGAAGGATCTATCAAATGGGAAGGTAGGCATGCTAACCACATTTGTATTTTATCATATTTATTCTCATTTTTACTGATAATACAGTAATATTAAAAACAATTGCTCATTATTTTGTTTTTACATAACAATAGGCGAATCTTACGAAAATAGCGCCGAAAAAGACTGTGGTGAAATTCAAATCGATCCACGTATTTTGCCTGAACGTACAGGGTTTTATCCAAACGAATTTCTTCCATTACCTCTACCACCACATACAACAACACACGAAAAAGATTCAGTAGAAACATGGCCATCTATCTTAAACAAACAGAAACCAATTAACGTACCCCCCTCTTTTTCTTTTTCTTCACAAGACGACCATCGTTCATTTAAGTCACTATTTGGAGTAAAAGCAACAGTCCAATATAAAGATCCTTTACAAATCTGTGATCTAGGTAACCTCCGTATAGATAATGGTGCTAGCCGCGGTGGATATGTCTTATTTTTAAAAGAGCAACCCAACAAAAAGAAATATAATCAATCCGGTCTTGTCGACAACAATTTCTCATGTACCACATTTTATTTACACCACGAAAAGTCCCATGTTGTTTATAATGAACAAGACCCAAAAATGAAATGCTCGTTTTCACGAGAAGAGAAATTGAAGCTTGGTAGTCAAGTGTATCTAAAATGGTTTATTACCAAGGCTATTGCTCCAGAATTAACGGCCGTGACGAAAAAAAGAAAACCAAGAAAAAGAAAAGATTTCATGGATCTTACGGCCAATATGATAGTCAATTTGTCGCATAATATCAATCATTATCAAGGGAGCAAGAAGAAAATGAGTGACACTGTTACTATGCCACAAGCCATTGTTGACGAATTAAATTCACATATCGAAAAATTAAAACTATCAATAGCATATCGTAAATGCACTGGATGCGGAAGTATATTTGATGGTCCTGCATATCAAGTTGCAGTATGGAATTGGCCCCATGGATATGCTCATGCTCATATTTATTCTATCTGTTGTAGTAGTAGCTGTATTAGAAAATAATTATAATTTTTATATCTAGAAACATATACTTAGAACTGATAATAAGAATAAACCAACCCTTTTTTTTGCTGTGCAAAATATCACTTTTTTTTTGTAAACTCAGTTTTTAAATGTTGACAGGAAAGGAACGCGAAAATATTAAATTTTCCCGCGCGACGCGACCAAGAGCACTTTTTTTTTCTTCCTTTTTTTCCTAAACCTTCCAAACCACTTCCCCCATGGTGCGTCCTAAAAAACAAACTACACCTGAAGTAGAAAGACTTGTGTCTAAATTCTTTAGTGAAGGTAATTAGTTATAGTCATTTCACTTATTCTTCAATTCATAAAGAAAGAAAGAAATCTTTTTTTTTTATTTCTCAACATCCACTCTTTTATTATAGACACTACACATCCTTGCAAGGCAAAAACAACCACTGTTGCATGGAATAATGTCAGTGTTCCTAATTGTATTCAAATAAGACCCATTCTGGTAAGCAATATATAAATACTTTTCCTAATCAAAAAAATTGCCATTAACAAAGAATTGTATCAATATATATATATATATATATATATGAATCTACTTTATTCAGGAGAAACTTCGTAGCTTAAAGCCAATCGTTGATGATTCTGCAGAAAATGAAGGTGACTTTTGGAAACTCTCTAGTATGGAAACGTAAGTTTTTAATTTAATTTTTCCTAACGTTGTCAAGAAACCTTTTTTTTTTTGCTCCCTCAAAAAAGAACGGTTAATTGATTGAAATTATTTTTATTTTATTTTTCAATGCAATTAGTGAAGAAATTGAAACTGTTCGTAAAGATAACGTATTTGGTGAAGAAGTCACTGAGACAGAAATGGATATTATTCAAAAGCGTGTAGCACTACAACAACGACAATTTAAAGAATTCGAACGTAGAGATAAAGCACGCAAGTACAAAAAAATCAAGTCCATGTTTGATTACCTCACTGCAGAAGAGATCGATGAGATGTTGATCGATTGTGAAAACGATGAGGTATATAACAAATATATAATAGATTAACTTTATACAATTTATAATAGAAAGAAGAGAAAGAGAGATAGAGAGATATTAAACCGGTTAGGCTTACTAGTTTTTTTTTTGTTCTGTTGGATAGGATGAAGTAATCGTACGCATGACTCAAACCGGATATGTTCTTGGAATTCGTAAAGTTGTTGCTACGAAACATGCTCCAGAAATAGAAACAAAACGTACTTGTGTTTTTTTTAATCTTAATGTTTAGTATTCTGTAGTTGTAATACTATGACAGACTATATTATATTTTACTTATATATATATATATATATATTATTCCATATAGAACAATTTATGACTGAAGAACAACAAGTAGCATATCAACAGCTATTGAAGAAACGTTCAGTAACATTAAAAAAGACTACCAATGATACAGCTAAAAAGTGAGTAAAAATGATAATTTAAAAAAAGGGGGGGTTGCTTTTCTTTTCTTTTATAATAAAATGAAAATAAAAACTAACTAGAGAGATAATTGAATAATAGACAATATCGAATGGGTGGACGACTTGCATTGGATGATGCACTTAAACAAGTTCAAGAAAATCAGGCTGATCCTGAAAAAGCATTTGAAGGATGGTCTCAAGCTCGTATTCGTGCATATCAAATGATTGATCAAAATCCTAATAGTTACTATTACCGATTCAATGCACCTGGTGATGTTCAACGAAAAGGTCAATGGGATGAAGATGAACGAAAAGTATTTTTCAAACGATTAGAAGAAGTCGGTGCCAATGGACAATGGGGTATTTTCGCAATGAAAGTCCCTGGCCGAGTTGGTTATCAGGTAAAGCAAAAAAAAAAGAAAAAAATTGTTTGTTTTTTTGTTTTTTCCCAAATGAGTTTATTCTGTCTTAAAATGACACGTTTAACTAAATGAGTCATATATTATTATTAATATCATTAGTGTTCTAACTTTTATCGTCTTCTTGTCGAAACTGGAGAAATCAATGATCCAAACTATGTCCTTGATGAAAAGGGCAAGGCACATTATCTCTTTGATAAAAAGACAGCAGATGGTCAAGTCGAAAAGACATTCCGAACACATAGTAAACATGGTACAGGTCGAGCATCCGGCATTCCATCCTCGTCACGATCATCAACAGCTGGAACACGTACAAAAACAACTCGAGCTTCACCAAGCGCAGATAAAAAAACCAAACGAAAGAAAAGAAAAACACGAGGTTGGAATAGTGATGATGATGATGAATCGGATGATTTTGAAGATTACAATGATAATTCGGGCACTTATACTTCAAGTACGCGAACAACTCGACGTACACGTTCAAGATTAATGGAAGAAGATAATAATAATGATACGAATCATGAAGATGAATCTGGAGGAGGAATGGATAGTGCTGCTGATGATATGGATGGTAACCCATTACCTGGTTTTATTGACCCTATCACATTGGATGATGTAGTGAAGCCAGCAATTTCCAAATATGGCCATGTCATGGGGTAAGACTTTTTTACAAATTGCTTATGCAAATTGTTTTTTTTCCCATCTTTTCAACTAATACAAACGTACCCATTTTATCTTATTTATTTATATATATTATTAGTTATGATAGTTGGGTACGTTGTCTCACCAATTGGGAAGGCAAAAAGAATATCTGTCCGTTGACCAAGAAAGCAATGACAAAGCGTGATTTGGGTAAGTTGAATTGTCAGAAAAAAAGTTAATAGGAGAGCAATAAAAGTGAATTAAATGATTAATGTTTTTATTTTATAAACTTATAGTGGTATTGACAATGGAGAACATCGATGAATACAGGTAAAAAAAAAAATAACTTAATAGAGAGGAAGGAAATCAGGAATTACAACAAAGTTACTAAAATTATAATATATAAAATTTTATCAGGGACCAAATTATTAACATGTAGTTAGATATCGCTTATAAACAATATTTTCCCATTTTTCAACCGGATTGCTTTCTTTATTAACAAAAAATATAATACAATACAATATTAATATTATTCATTATCTAAATTTTTTATTATCTTGGATATATTTCAAGTATGATCGGCAATTAAGTGATGATATAGCATGCTATAATTTCTTTTATGGTGGCTTTTGAGTATTAAGAGAATACATTGTAGTCATAAAAGGACATTGTACGTAAGCAAGAAGCTAATCTAAAAGCTTTAGGTTTTTGGACATAAGTAATGAATGATGTATTCTTCACACCTAGAGTATTAAAAGTTCAAACCATTTTTATCTCTTCCCCTAAAAAAACTAGTTTATATTTCTATCAACCGTAAATTTTTTTGTTTTGTTTTAGTGATGTCGTTCCTATTATTCTGTGCGTCCAATGTTCATAGTATACTGTAACAATGTCATGTAAACCGATCAACAGAAATTTCTTTTACATACAAGGCTTTGTACACTTTGTTTTTCTTTCAAATTCTACAAGATTCACTCATTCCCGACACGGAAAATAATCTTTCAACTTTATTGTGTTGTTCATATATATTATTCGTTGCTAACAACGATTCTTGCCAAGATAATTGTCTGTCATCGTTAATAATATGAATAACGCTGCTATTTTCTGTAACTTTTTTTTTGTGGAGTGATAGAATACTTTGGTGGTTAATATAAATTTCAACACCATTATATAGAACTGATGCTCCGATGGATTGTAGAACAGTTTATTTCTGTTGATTTTATTACCCATGGATTATAATAAATATAGAATATACTATATCATGAGGAAATACCCTGCTTTACTACTACTGCGTATCATATATACGTATCTTGACAACAAATTTTGATGAGTCGTCATAGCAATAGTGACAATGAAAAAAAAAAAGCGGGATCTGGAAGTTGGTGATTTATGCAACTCACTTTTAAAAGCAAATTAAAGTCGGGAAAACAGGAACATGAACCACCCAAATCAGTATTATCCTCCCTCAAAAAAGAAATAAATAATGATAACTGAGTGTTTCGTCCAATGTCAAAAAGGGTCATTTATTATGGTACACCCCATAATAAGCAAATTGATAGATTGTGTGACCAGGACTCTTTGAATCTTTCAGCTTCATACATTACATTAATACTACTAAAAAAAAGAGTATATATAAATTCTCATTTCAACAAACAGAATTCTTGTTACTTTTGATGAATGCTTTTCTGAACATGTTGAAAATAACTAGCTTAAAAAAGAATACAAAAGAAAGATAAAAATCCCATTATATCAATACCTAGCTAGAACTGTTAATAAATTAAGTATGCAAATGACATGTAAAATAATTGGGAGGTGATTTCAGTTTCATTTTTTTTAAAACTCCTTACAGATTGTTTTTTCCCCTCGTTTCTTACACACGTGTGTACTTTCTCTCTCTCTTCTCTTTCTCTCTCCTTTTGTGGTTATTATTAATACAATTATAAATAATGTCACGACGAGAACGCGATTCAAGACGATCGGACCGATCGGACCGATCGGATAGATCCAATAGTAACATTGGCAAAGATGGTGCCGAAAAGTACAAGGCAAAAAAAAAATTAAATAAATAAAAAAAAAAAAGAAGTGGAAAACAAAAATATAGAACAAGTGCAAAAAATATATATAATATGATACAGTAGTGTTTACCTTTTTATTATCTCTCTCTCTCTCTCTCTGGGATTTTTTTTCTTTTGGTTCCTATAATTTGGCTAATGGCAGGGTCTCTTTTCTGCCAACGATTGGAAATGCGAGTTGTAAGTTAAATGAATTATTATGTTTTTTTGTTTTAATGCTGGAACAGAATCAAACAAAGCTAAATAATAATGATAATTCATATATATATATATATAGGTGTGGCAATATAAACTGGGCTCGACGTTCGACGTGTAACCAATGCTCTGCAGCACAACCAGGAACGGAATCTAAACAAGCACAACGTGAAGGTGCAGGTGGTGGCTATATGGAACGTGAAACTGTAGAATATCGTCGTAGTCGTCATGAAGAAGATGAAGATGAATGGGATGAATTTGGAAGAAAGAAACGTAAACCCAATAACAATGATCATAACGACAAGAAGAAATCATTATCCTCTTCATCATCCACGACAGCTAGAATGACCTCAGATACAAAAGAAAACAAAAATGGAAATGGAAATGGAAAATTGGAGAAGGACAATGTTAATGAAGAAGAGGAAGAAGAAGAAGGTGACGATAGTCGATGGAGTGCATGGGATGATTTATTATCAGATAAAGAAGAAGAAAAGGATGATAATCAAAATAATACGAGTATTAAGAATAAAAATGAATCAAAAAGAAAAAGCAGAAGTCGGTCACGTAGTCCACCTGGAAGAAGAAGAGACCGGGACTCAAGACGAAAAAATGAAGATGAGGACGACGAATATTATGGTCGGCGCCAGCAAAGAGGGAGACACGAACGCTCTAGATCACCGCCACACTATCGCCAAGACAGGTCACACAACAGAAATAATAATAGGTCATCATCATACCGTGATCATCACCGCCACCGACATCACAGTAACAACTATTATGACAACCGACACTAAACTTAAATATAAACTATCCCGCGTTCCTCCTTTTGTTCATTTGCAGCTTTCGGAAAACCGGACTGCATGAAACTTGTTCCCT
This sequence comes from Circinella umbellata, assembly GCA_025093555.1. Classification (NCBI taxonomy): domain Eukaryota; kingdom Fungi; phylum Mucoromycota; class Mucoromycetes; order Mucorales; family Lichtheimiaceae; genus Circinella; species Circinella umbellata. The sequence goes on along the minus strand of JAIWNF010000110.1, from coordinate 28,891 downwards.
CTCTTTTTTTTTTTTTTTTTTTTTTTTTCCCTTGTCTTACCTTATAATTTTTTTTTTTTTTTTTTTTACTTTGCATGGCTTATAAATAAAGGTGTGAACCCCAAGTTCTATCCCGATTTTCCTATTAACTTCTTTTTCTTCTCTTTCTCTCTCTTTTTCTTTAAGAAAAAAAAAACTTATATTCTCTTTAAAAATGGCTTTAACCTGCAGGTAATATAATCAACTAGGAAAAAAAAAAGTTTTGTTTATTGTTAAAAAAAAAGAATACATTTGGACTGACTTATTCTTTTTGTGTTTTATAGCGATATCTGTAAATTCATCTTGGGTAAGTTTATTATTATTTATATGAACGTGTCATAATCTTTTGTCTTTTGTTTTGTTGCTAAAAAAAACAACAACAACCTCATTTTTGTTTTTCATAGCTGTCGTCCTTCCACCTTTAGGTGTTTTCGCTGAACGCGGTATGTACTATTTCTATGTTGCATTATTTCTCTTGGCAGAAAGTATAAACAAGGGTTATTGACAACCTTTTTTTATTTTATTATTATTAGGCTGTACCGTTGACTTGTTGATTAACGTTGGTCTTACTATTCTTGGTTGGATTCCAGGGTAAGTGTATTAATGTTATTATTTTGACATCCAAAAGAAAGTAAAAAACCTAGGGATTTGTTATTTAGTTACCTTAATAATAACTCATCTTGTAAAATGTATCCTATTGTTATTTATTTATTTATAGTGTTATTCACGCATTCTATATCATTCTGAAGTATTAATTCAAAATGGATAAAAACAAAACAAAATCATCTATTTACTAGCTTATAAAATTATAACTGATGATGGCGTTCTTTTTGAAGGCTATATATAAATAGTATCTTATCTCTTTTCAACCAAATATATTCCCCCGAAACTTTTTTTTTAGTTGTTTAAATTATAATAATTATAATAATAAAAAAAGAAACGAATGTAAACTATCGTTTTATCTTGTCATAAAATATGTTTATTATTATTATTATTACGTGCGTCTTTCCAATGAGTAGATTGATATAAATGAATGGAAGGAAAAAGAATCATAAAAGTTTCCTTTTAACCATCATCTGATGAACCACCGTTGTTCCACTGTGCGACTTGTGTCGGAGGTTCTGTAAATTCAACAGGTGTATGTTTTCGCCTATTTTCATGGATTGACTTTAGTTCCTAATTTCCCAGATTTATATCTTTCATCCACTTATTTTCTTACTTTTTAACACCTGGATTAATAAGACTCATGCCTTTTTTATGTGTTTGTATTATTGGTGGTGGTCTTGTTATACGAGAAGATTGATCTGCTGTTATTGTACTACTACTATTACTATTACTATTATTCGTTTTTGTCGTTGAAATATCTGCATGTTTTTGCATAGATAAAGATTTCACTTCCGATTGAAGTGAAATGTTCTCTTCCTGGGGGGGAGTTTATGATTAAAAAAAACCCACATTTTTACATGTTAACCATTTACTTTTTACTCTGTGTAAAAATAAAAATTTTAAACGTACTTGCAGTTTGTTTATTAAAGATGCTATAATAACAAAAAAAAAAGAGGGGGAGGTAGAAGGTGAGAGAAAGAAAAGAGTGTATCACATTTTAATCCCGTGTGATATTTTTTTTGTAGTATGTAAATTGTACCTGACGATGAATTTAAATCAATGACACAGCCTTGTTTTTGAATATATTGAGTAAACTAGTGTATTTTAACATTAACAAAAAAGTATATATATATATATTTTTACGTCTTTTTTTTTTCTATACCTTTAACAATAATTGCCAAGAAAATTCTTGACGAAGGTTTATATCATTTATAGGTTTTAATTGTAACTCTAACCATTCTTCTTTATCACCAATTTTTAACTATATAAATAAGTTGGTTGATAAGCTCTTCTATTTCATATACATAATCAAAAAAGAAAAGAAGAGATTATGCATGATGCATTTTAAGTAGTAAATAATACAAACTGTTCCAGTAGTTATAAGAGACAAATGACCTTGAATCATATTAGAAGAAAACCATTTAACAAACTGATCTGGTGACGATGCAATAGGTTGTCTTTGTTGCTATTTTATATGTGCTATGATGTTAAGTTAAGTCATAATAAAATTATATGAAATATATATATTTATACACACACACACACACACCATGATATCAATTAATTCTTTTCAGTGTTTAGTTGAATAGAATACATGTTTTTTGATTTAATACATGGAGTTGCCAAGATTGATTTTTATATTCAGATACAACTAAATTGACATCTGTTGTAGAATACAATAGTTGTACAAGATTATTTAATCCATTCCAAACTTCCAAATTCGTTGTCATTTTATTATTATTATTAGTTGAAAAGAAAAAAAAAAAAGGAAAAAGAAAGGAAAAGAGAAAGGGGAATAAAAAAATGTTGTTGGTGCCAAGTCAGTTCACAATCAAACTTTTTTTTGGATTTATTATTCGTTGATTAATTCTCTTTCTCTTTCTTTCTTTCCATTCTCTTTCTCTCTCTCTTTCTTTCTTTCTTTCTCTCTCTCTTTAGTTTATATTATGGATAATAAAAATAGTAGTAGTAGTAGTAGCAGTAGTAGTGATGGTGGTGACGATAATAGTATTCAACAAAGACCAAAAATTAGGTGGGCACCTCTTGAAGGAAATCCAGAAGTAAGTATTTATTCACACACAAACGTTTAACAAAAATTAATGCTTTCTTTTTTATATACTTCCTCTTGTAGGTCTGGAATCAAGTAAGAAAATAACTTTTTATTATTATTTTTTTAATTTATTGTTTCCTTACTCAAAATGTCAATGGTTTCATTTAAATCATTTAGCTTGTTCATTCTAATGGAGTGAATTTGTCATGGAGTTACACTGACGTATTTGGTAAATTTGAGTTTTCTTTTTTATGCATAAAAAAAAAAATACACCGAGATAATTAATAAAAATAAAAAAAAAAAATAGGATTTGATTCTGAATTATTAGCTATGATACCAAGACCTGTTGTCGCATTTATCTTTTTATTTCCTTTAACAAAAAATTATGAAAAACATAATGAAGAAGAAGAAGTATGGTTAACAAAACATGAACAAAATGTTAATCCGGATGTTATCTTTTTTAAACAAACTATTGCCAATGCCTGTGGTATGATTGCTTTATTACATTCATTAGCTAATAATGATTCACTTGTTGGTAAAGTTTATTATTATCATGACATAATTATTAACTCATAATGATTCATTCAATAATAAATCACTTACGTATGTTTATTATAAATGGAAATAATAAGGTCCAGGACTTTTTAGGAACTTAATTGATGAAGCTAAAGATATGTCACCAGAAGAAAGAGCTGAATTATTGGAGAATTCTAAAGAATTAGCCGATATTCATGGAACATGTGCACAAGCAGGTCAAACACAAGTAAATAATTACCCTTTTTATTTATTTCAAACACACTATTCTTCATTTTATATATATGTAACTCATTTATATTATAATAATAATACAGGCACCGGATGCAAGTGAAGAAGTGGATTTACATTTTATTTGCTTTGTAGTCAAAAATGAACATTTATATGAATTAGATGGTAGAAAACTTTTTCCTATCAATCATGGTAAATGCTTGGATTTTGTTGAGGTACGTAAACAAATATTTAAAATCGGTTTTATTATGATGAAAATTAATACATATATATATATTCTCATCTCAGGGTGCTGCTAAAATAATGAGACAGTATATTGCTCGTGATCCAGATCAAAGTAATTTTAGTGCTATTGCATTAACAAAAACTCCAGAAGAATAATAATCATTTCAACAAACATTTATTTTTCTTTTATATTTAATACGTATACTTGAAAGAAAATAATAATCATTGAAAAGTTACTCTTTTAATTATCTACGAAATGACAATACAAGCATTTTTGTTATGAAAATTTTCGTGTTGCTCTCTTTGGGCAATTAAATCCTAGTTTTCTCTTTAATAGTAAATTTCTGTTTCAGGAAAATTTTCTATATTTGGTATACTAAAGTAACCGGGTGAAGTGAAAGGCGTTACTTCTTTTTATTTGCTCTCTTTAACTTGTTTTTATAAAAAAAAGAAAAAAATCATGTCACGTCGTGGAAGAGCATCAAATAACGTGCCTGGAGGATCTGTTTTAAGATTTCCAGTACAAAAAACTTTAACTGATCCCGTTTCCACTCCTTCCAAACCACCACTAGCACCAGCACCACCATCCCATTCCAAACCTTCATCGTCTTCCAATCCTGGAACTTCTTCAAAAGTATATTTTGATTCTAATGGCGCGATGAATAAAAAAGTGAGAGATAAGCCATCCAAACGCTCGTCATTCACATACGAATCTATGGATTATGGTTGTACTGGTTCTGGTATGGTGACGTATGGCACTGATTATGAAGATGCAGATCATAATAATGAATTAGAAAAAAGATTGTCACCTTCACATATATACGCACCTACCTCTTCTCGTAACCCAGCAACCACCACCCCATCAACAGAAAAAGATACTAGTTCTGGTTCAAACATGGATAATGAAGAATATCCTGTTTCAGACATGGGAGAAATTCGTAAAATACTTGGGGAAATGCATGCACAGTCTATAAACAGGACTGAGACTATGTTATCCCCAATTATGGACGAAATGCGTCGACAAGAAAAGAAAAGAAAAGCAGAGTTTGAAGAAGCTGAGGAAAGAAGAGTACGTCGTATGATAAGCTATGAAAATGAAAATGAAAGAAGACATAAAGAAAAGATGGACATGATGAATAAACTTCTTCAAACTTCTTTGTCGATACTGGATTATACAAGACGTACATATGAAAGTCGTAATGCCCCACATACTTCTGTTTCAAATGATAGTAATCAACCTGATGACGATAATAATGATAAGAATGAATGAATGAATAAAGAAATGATAATATAGATAGTAATACTTTGTTATCTTTGTACTATGTTGATTAAAATATGTAATAAAATAACCGTGATGAATTATGAGTGGCCTCTTATGTATCCTACTTTGAAGATGTAACATTTAGTTATGGTAAAGTGTTAAAAAAATTACTTGGCAACAATCATCCATACTTACACACATTTAATCAAGAATATGTGTGATTAAATGTTAACTCCATATATACTCATAACATAAACATCAATAAATTAAACTATGAATTGTAAATAATAATATATATGTATATATTTTTTTTTTATAAAAAAAAAAATCATGGAAAAAAAAAATTAATATCATAAAATTTGGGGGGAGGGAAAAAGCAAATAAAACAAATAAAAAAAACGGGAGGAGAAAAAAAAAAAGGAGGAGAGGGAGGGGGAATTTACTGCTAAGGTTAAAAGAAAAGCAGTTCCAAAGGGTACGGAATTAATAAACAAATATTACTAACTTTCCAAAGTTTTACACAAAATAAAATAAAATAAAGAAAGAAGAAAAGTAAAGAAATATAAGATTTGGGGGGAAATTAAAAAGATCATATAAAAGGTAAACTTAGTGGGTACGAAGAATTAAAATAAAAAGATGCATATATAAAAAAATAAAATGCGGTATATAACTGAAAAGAGACATTAGAAATTGAGATGGAATAATAAGAGGGTCATGCGTTTAGAAAACAAACGTTCGTAAATGTGTCAATAAGTCTTTACTAACTAGAGTAAAAAGAAAATTACAATAATAAAAAAAGAAAGAAAGAAAGAATAGGTTCTTAAGAAAAAGTAGAGAAAAGAAAAGGATTCAATCCTTTTCATCCTACTACTACTACTATAAACCATTTTTCTCTATCTCTTCCTTTTTAATATTGTGGCAATACTTGATTAAGGAATCGAACCAGTTCAACTGAAGATGCACACTGTAAGAGATTACTCTTGACATGAGCATCAATTTCCTATCAAAGATTAAAAAAATAATATTTTAGTTATCAAGTTCATTCTTATATTATTATTTAATACGAAACAGAATTTTTTTTTTACCAAAAGAACATCTTGAGCACTAGGTCTACTGCGTGGATCTTCATCAAGTAACCATGCAACAAGACCACGCATATACATGGAAGGATAACTGTATGTAAATGTTGGGCTTGGTTCAGTAGCAATAATGTCGAAAAGTTCTTCTTCATCCTTAATCAAATAATGAGGTGGGACACGATCCATCATTTCAATAACAGTTATACCAAGTGACCACAAGTCAATTTTTTCATCATAATATTCTTCACGAATCACTTCGGGTGCCATCCTATTTTAAGTGGGGTAATTAGAGAATGAATTCATCATAGAGAATATAAGAAATAATTTTTTTTTACCATTTAGTGGTTCCCAGTCGGTCTCTGTTACCACGAGCCACACGAGCAGATAATCCGAAATCAGCTAAAAATAAACAATATATTTTTGTTTGTTTGTTATGAAAAACGATCAACATATTTGTTTTAAAGAAAAAAGGGAGGAAGGGGGTTTAAAAGAAAAGGGGAATTTTAAATTAAAAACATACCTAATTTAACTTCACCATTGGTACCAAGTAATAAGTTTTCACATTTGACATCACGATGTAAGAAACCTTTTGAATGAAGATAAATCAATCCCTTCAAAGTTTCACATGTAATATGAATAGCAAATTCTTCTGGAATGCCTCGTTGACAAAGAACAGCAAATACTGAACAACGCATTAAATCCATAGCAATCCAAATATCATCACGACAAAGTGTTACTTCACGTAATTTAATTAAATTTTTATGTCCACTTGACATAATACGTAATTCACGTAAAATGGCTGCACGATATTCTCTGTCAGGATCAAGTTTACATCTTTTAATTGCTATTTGACTATTGGGTTTATCACGATAAGAAGCTCGAACAACAGCTCCATTGACACTATATAATATTTCATTTTTTTTTTAGAATATAACGAGATAATATATATATAAGTGAAAAAGTAGAGTTTTTTTTTTTTACCCAGTGCCGATTTCTTTAAAGTTGGTATATCGTGTTCTTGGATCCGTTGATCTTACAGTTGTTTTTGAAAGTAATTTTCTCATTTTACTTTCAAATTTATTTTCTGCACGAGCTAATGGTGGTAATTGTGGGATTTCATAGTGTGGACTTGGAGGATACCAAGGACGCTGGAATTATTTTAAAATGTTAGGTGGGATGATTCTTACTACAAAAACCCGATTTATATTAATTACCTTTGTCACTCGTTTTGAAGGATCATTTGGACGTAAATTAAAGGCAACAGCGGGAGATGGTTTCAAATACGCATTACCGAGGATATCAGGAATTTCACAACAACCTGGTGGGCGCCAAATATCCTATATAAAGTTATCAATTATAATAAATAAAATGCATCCAACGTTACACACCACTACCTAACTTGATTTATTTTTATTACTCCTCCTCCTCCTCCTCTTTCTTTCCCCTCCCCCCCTTTTTTTTATACATATTTATATATATATTATACAAATATATAATTTTATTTTTCTATAATATCCAATCGTCCCACCTTTCTCTCTCTCTCTCTCTCCTCCACCCCTTATATATATATATATATATATATAAACCTTGGAGCCTGCTCCGCTAGTAGTTGAATGACAAAATGAAGAAGCACGTCGAAGATTTCCAGTTGATTTACGTTTAGGATGAGCAGAAGCTACAGTACTTTTAAATGAAGTAGCTGCTTTACTAGCACAATTAGGTTCTGATCTCGACTTTTGCATGATGGTCGCAGACTATTATTCAATTAATGATTAAGTTTTTCATTTTTTTTTTAGTTCATATTAAAAAAAAAAGGTAAATTATTTTCTTACCTTGGCAGAACTGCTATAATTTCGGGGTGAGACCCGTCTGTCTGTAACTGCAATATGCATTTATATATATATATATATGTTTTTTGTTTTAAAAAATTCGTTTCGTTTTTTTAACAAAAGGGAAAATTCTTTTTCTTTTCTTTTTTTTTAAAAATAAAAAAAAAGAGAGAGAGAGATATATAAAAGAAGGGGAGAAGGATTTATAAATAGGCGAAAGGGAAATAAGGGAAGAAGGGGTTATTCTTTTTCAAAAAAAAAAAAGAAGTATGTGTGAAAAGAAAGATGAAAAAGGTGAGTGAGAGAAATGCTTTCAAAATGTAAGGAGACTAAAGAAGTTTTTTTTTATTATTATTTCTTCTTTTAAGTTGTAAATGTATTTTAAAACTTTGTTAAAAAAACGAAGGATGCTGTTTCTATGATGATGATAATAGAGTCTATTGATGGGTTATCTTTTTTTTTCTTCGATGATGATGAGAGTGGATGAAAAAAAAGAAAAAGAGGAAAGGGAAAAGAGTTTTTTATTAAAGAGTGTTCGTTTTTTGCGGAGACAGATGTTGGTGTTTTTATAGAAGAGGGAGATAAAGAGAGCGAGAGAGAGAGAGAGAGAGAGCTTTGGTGTTCGTTTAAAGGATTGGTGAATGAAAAGGAAAGGAAAGAGAAAGAGAAGAGAGAGAAAGAAGTGAAAGAAAAAAAATAAAAATAAAAAACAAGAAGGGGGTATTTTTTTTTTCTATTTTATTTCGTATGACATTCAATTTAGTGTAGAATGCTCGTGATTCATTGAGAACCGACTGTAGTACACATTTTCTTTATTCATGGTTGATGTGCAACCATCTCATAGTTATATATTGTCGTTTTTTATACTCTTCTTCTTCTTCATCATCTTCTTGCTCCGCTCATATTTACGCAGCAAGTGAATTAAGGGGAATGAATATCCATCATTAATACCACATGTTTATAAACCCACTTAATATCTCCTATTTTTTTAAAAAGCACCTGATACTATCTTTGACACATTTATTGTTATTCAATAATTTCATTATGATTATTATTTAGTGTGAATTATCGATAAAAAGGTATGGTGATAATTATCTCAAATAATATACAAGTACGTTGTATTACTTATTAAATCGGATACTTACATTTTTCTATTAACTTATCTATAATTCTTTATACTCTAAACCCTTGTTAACAAAAAAATAAATAGCTATTTTTTGATTACAATCCCCACGGACCAAGTATCTTTTATTAATGCATTATAATTCCTTTTTCGAATTGGATAAGTGCTTTCCTCTCCCAAGCCACCAAAATCCTGCGGTTCTGAGGTAGAAAACTTTATTGAGCTCGAAATTTTCCCTCCTCAACTTTTTTTTTTTTTTTTTTTTTCCTTGAAGTTGTGCGTTTTTGCTTTAATATTTCCATTGAGACAACAACATACACAAAAAAATGGCCAGCAAAGCAGTCGAAAATAGAAAAAGAAAAAAGTCTCAATCCGAGACTAAAATAAATAAAAAGAAACAACAAGTTGAAAAATTAAAGGCTGAACCTATTGAAGAAGAAGCTATTGAACTTGCTGAAGAAGCTGAATCGATCTCGAACGAACAAGAACAAGAAGAAACATTGATCTCTGAAGATAACGATAATAAAAAATCAACTTCATTAGAAAAGAAAAAGACAACGGACGATGACGTTCTTAACCAAGGTGAGTTTTTTTTTTTCATTTTTTATTTTTCAACACACATAAAATACAACACACCCTATTTATTATATTTGCCATTGATTAATCGTATTTATAATTACAATGTTAATAATCAATTATTACTATTATTATTTTATAATTAGCTGCCGAAAAGCCCATTGATTTTAGTTTCGAAAATCTTGATGTGTGTGAAAAGACCAAAGAAGGAATTAAAGATATGGGCTTCACAAAAATGACAGAAGTTCAGGCACGTACCATTCCACCTCTCATGGCCGGTCGAGATGTTTTAGGTGCTGCCAAAACTGGTTCTGGTAAAACCTTAGCTTTTTTGATTCCTGCTATTGAAATGCTTTATAAACTCAAGTTCAAGCCAAGAAATGGTAAATTATAATTCACGGATTGGGAGGTTGGGGGGTTGGCACAAAAAAAAAAGTAAATTAAAATATATAAATATAAATATTTTTTTTTAGGTACTGGTGTTGTTGTTGTATCACCTACTCGTGAACTTGCATTACAAATCTTTGGTGTTGCAAAAGAATTATTATCTCATCATCAACATACTTTTGGTATTGTTATTGGTGGTGCCAATCGTAAAGCTGAAGCGGACAAATTAGTCAAAGGTGTCAATTTATTAATTGCTACACCAGGTCGTTTACTGGATCATTTACAAAACACCCGTGGATTTGTTTTCAAGAATTTAAAAGCACTTGTCATTGATGAAGCGGATCGTATTTTGGAAATTGGTTTCGAAGAAGAAATGCGTCAAATTGTTAAAATTTTACCTAAAGATCGTCAGACCATGTTATTTTCAGCTACACAAACAACCAAGGTGGCTGATCTTGCAAGAATTTCATTAAAAAAGGGACCTCTTTATATTAATGTGGATGAACGAAAAGATACATCCACTGCTGAAGGATTAGAACAAGGTTATGTTGTTTGTGAATCTGATAAACGCTTCTTGTTATTGTTTACATTTTTACGAAAAAATGTTAAAAAGAAGATTATTGTATTCTTTTCCAGTTGTAATTCTGTTAAATATCATGCCGAATTAATGAATTATATCGATGTTCCTGTATTAGAACTTCATGTAAGTTGTTTTATATTATTGTATATTATTCAAATGGATAAAAAAAATATTAATCATCATAGCCATCAATAATAATAGGGTAAACAAAAACAACAAAAACGAACAGCTACCTTTTTCGAATTCTGTAATGCCGAACGAGGTATTTTATTATGTACAGATGTTGCTGCACGTGGTTTGGATATTCCTGCTGTAGATTGGATTGTACAATTTGATCCACCAGATGATCCTCGTGATTACATTCATCGTGTCGGTCGAACAGCTCGTGCAGGAGGTCAGGGTAAAAGTTTATTGTTTTTACTTCCCAGTGAACTTGGATTCTTGCGATATCTTAAACATGCAAAGGTTCCATTGAACGAATATCAATTCCCTGTCAACAAGATTGCTAATGTACAAAGTCAATTGGAAAAATTGGTGGAAAAGAATTATTATTTGAATCAATCTGCACGTGATGGTTTCAAATCCTATCTTCAAGCTTATGCTTCATTTAGTTTAAAGAAGATCTTTAATGTCAATAGCTTAGATTTGAACAAAGTGGCTAAATCATTTGGCTTCAGTGTTCCACCTAAAGTAAATTTGGCTATTCAAAGTTCCAAACAATAAGGATCCCCCCCCCTTTTATTATTTCATTACTACATCATTTTCTTCTTCCTTTTGCTTCTTATATAATTGTATTATCTCTTTCTTTCTTTTTTTTTAATATCAATTTCCCAATAAACTTTGCATCTATCTATTTTTTTTTTATCTTTGTATAAAGTTATTTCCCCGAGAATTTCCGTCTTTTTTGTATAATGCGACATTTGAGTCATTCGGAGTGATTATTTTTTTTTTAACTGGCTATCTCTATATAGAGATGATCTTTTTCTTTTGATATATAATCACCTCTTTATTTTCCCCCCACTCCCCTCTTTTTTTATTATGGTAACAGTTGATTACTCTTTATACCTTGTTACTGATAGTTCTCTTGTACCTCAAGATTTGACATTTCTTGGTCAAATTGAAAAAGCTCTTGAAGGAGGTGTAACACTTGTTCAACTACGAGAAAAAGATCTGGATACTGGACCATTTATTGAATTGGCTTATAAAGTAAAAGCATTGACGCGTCAATTCAATGTACCTCTCATTATAAACGATCGTATTGACGTTGCATTGGCCATTGATGCCGATGGTGTTCATATTGGTCAAGACGATATGCCTTTGACTCGAGCACGTCAACTTTTTGGAAAAGATAAAATTATTGGTGTTTCTTGTAATACCATTGAAGAAGCTCAAATAGCTGTACGTGAAGGGGCTGATTATTTAGGAATAGGTGCTGTTTGGAATACTGCCACTAAAAAATTAACTAAAAAAACATTGGGTATTCAAGGTGTCAAAGGTAGTTTTTTATATTTGTGAAAAAAGCAGAACAAAATATATATATATATATATATATTAACCTTAATTTTTATAATTGCATAAAATAAAAAAAGATATATTGACCGCCATTCCACCTATTCCTAATGTTGTTATCGGTGGTATCAAGTTGGAGAATGGTAAAGAATTACTTGAGAATACTACTGGTGTATCAGGTCTTTCTATTGTTTCTGGTATCATGGCTGCTCCCGATGCAAAGAAAGCTTGTAAAGACTTGTTATCCATGATTCGTAACTATGTTGTCGATCCAATAACTGTTCAAAATGAACTTGTCGAATATGCTATCAAGGCAATTGAACATATCAAGACAACATCTCCTTTAGTTCATCATATGACAAATAATGTAGTAATTAATGATAATGCAAATGCAACATTAGCTGTTGGTAAGGGCAAAAACCAAAAAAAAAAAAGGAGTTCAATTAAATGATGGATCCTATTTTCTATATACTTATAAAACAATTTTTTTTTTTGGGGGGGGGTGTGGACGTACACTATTATTATCTATTTAAATTATAGGTGCTTCACCTATTATGTCAACAAATGATGAAGAAGTGAATGATATTGCAAAAATCAATGGGTCAATGGTTTTGAATATGGGTACTCTTTCACCTAATATGGCAGAAACGATGCTCATTGCCATGAAAAGTAATCAGGATTTAGGTAATCCAATTGTTTTTGATCCTGTGGGTGCCGCAGCAACAGAATATCGACGCGTTCACACCAAAAAGTTTTTGGAAAGTGGTACAGTTACTGTACTCAAGGGTAATACAGGTGAAATCTTATATATTGCTGAACGTGGTGGTAAATCCCGTGGGGTTGATTCTGTGGGTGGTAATGGAGGAGAAGAAAATGCTGCTATGGCTGTCAAGGAGACTGCACAAAAATATAATTGTATTGTTGCTATGACGGGCAAAATCGATTATGTTTCAGATGGTCATCGTGTCTTTGCTATTGAAAATGGTGATGATTTATTAGCATGTATCACTGGTAGTGGTTGTATGGTATCCTCTATCGTTGGTTGTTTTACTGCGGGTAAGAAATTTTTTTTTTTGATCATTTTTAAATTTGGACATTGGATAAAGTGGCTCATTGATAAACATTTTAACTTTTGATAACTATAGTAAATCGCGATAATTATTTGTATGCTACTATTGCAGCGTAAGTTAAAGATTTCTTTTTGATAGATGATATCTTGATTAGAAGATTCAGTGATGTCGCTGACAATATATATATATAGAATTCTTTTGGTTACTATTGCTTCTGAAAAGGCAACAAAACGTTCAGATGTTCAAGGTCCTGGAACTTTCCGATCTGCACTTATTGATGAGCTTTATAATGTTTCCAATAAACCAAGTATTCTTGAAGAATATGCAAAGATTAGAGAGATTAAATTATAACAAACAATAATAGTACGCTATTTTTTTTTTGTTCTGTAATAAAGTGTAATGTATTTATAATTGATAGTATTATTAAAGTAGATAAGGAAACATCTTGTTCACTTTTATCTATCATCCTATCATGAAGGTTCTTATATTGTCTATCTTTTAAGGTTCTTCTTCTTTTCCCTTTTTCATCTCAAGCTAATTACGTATAGTAATAGAAACAGAATTTGCGAACAAAAAAGTCTATAATGACAAGTAGTCTTCTTGGTAATGTAATATTTAAAGTTCCAAAGTTTCTTTTTATTGTTTTACAATTTGCCCAATCTGCTTGCACCGTCAATACGAATTACTTCACCACTCAACATACCATTTTCAATGATATGGCACGCTAAACCAGAAAACTCAGGGGCTTTACCCATACGAGCTGGGAAGATGGCATCCTTAATAATTTGTTGCTTAGCACGTTCTGGCATAACAGCAGTCATATTTGTTTCAAAGATACCAGGTGCAATGGCCATAACACGGATACCTGCAGGTGCTAAATCACGAGCAGCTGGAAGTGTCATAGAAGCAACACCACCTTTTGATGCAGAGTAAGCCGTTTGGCCTGCTTGACCATCTTGATATGCAACAGAGGCTGTGTTGATAATTACACCTCGTTCACCTATTATGTTCAGAATTAATTATTGAACCTTATTTATTTGAAGATACTTTCTCTCTCTCTCTCTCTTTCATCTATTTTCGTAACGTATATATTTAACTCAAGCTCAAGTGTATATATTACTAACCATCTTCATTGAAAGGATCTTGGTTGGCCATTACTTGTGCGACTTGACGACATACATTAAAGGTACCGATCAAGTTAACACGAATAGTAAATTCAAAAATTTCCAAAGTCATAGTATGTTTGCTGTTACCACGACGCGCCATCTAATAATGGAAATTAAATTTAATATCCTGTATTCTTTGTCATTGAAATTATAATTGAACTACTGTACCTTTGCTGCGGATGCTACACCTCCACAATTAATCTATTTCAAATGAATATATATATATATATCAATTTTTATTTTGTTTATCTTGATTATTATAACTTTTGAATCGTATTAAAAAGAAGGGATTACTTACTACACCAGCAATTTTACCAAACTTTTGAACAGTCTTTTCAATAGCATTTTTTACAAGTTCTTCTGATGTAACATCCACTTTACCAGCAGCAAATGCATTAGGTCCAAGTGATTTTGCAAGTTCTTCACTAATAGATACAAATAGAAACTTATCAATAATCCATTCATCAATCATATTAAAAAAAAAAAAAAAAGAAAAGTAATGTAAGATAGCAAACTTACGCTCCTTCTTCATTCAAATCGAAAATCTTAGAATCAAAAAAAAAAAAATTAGGCACAGTGTATTCCATATGTGTAAAAAATTTAAATATAAAAATATATACACTTACGGCAACGTTGGCACCGCGTTTTGAAAGTTCTCTTACAGTAGCTTCACCAAGACCACTGGCACTATATATATTTAAAAGAAAAAAAAGAGAATCGCAATTGTCAACATGACATTTCTATATCATTTTGGTCACTAAACTACTGTGGAATTTTTTATTATAATATTAGACCATTGTCAAATTTACCCTCCAGTAACAATAAAAGTGTTTCCCTTAATTTGCATTTTTGCTATCAATGTATGTATATGTGAAGTACTGTATATGTGTGTGAAAAAGGTTACCCGTTCTTTTAAAAGGGCTGACACATTATAAATTCATCGGGGTTTATTCATATATAACATGTGAAATGTTCAATTTTATTAAGCATTAATGCAAAAGATTTTTTCCCCACATTTTCTAACCAATTCTTTGTTTTCAATAAGCACAATTGCCTCTAATTTTTTTTTTAACTAGGACAATATGAATTTATTTATTTTTCTATTTACTTCTCCACTATTGAAAATAAACTCAATTTTTAATTAGTATACATGCATAAAAATATATTGATTAAGGTTTCCCCATATGTTAACTATACGTATTGATACTATAAATTGGGATGGGGAGGACAAATTAAGTTAGATAGACCGTCTGAATGCAACTATAATCATCGTTTATAATTTGAATATTTATCACTTACGTACATCAACTTTTCAAGTAAGGATTTTTTCTAGTGTTAATAAAAAAAGGGTGTGTATACCATTTACTATACATAAACTATACATTATATCTTTATAATGATAGAAGAGAGAAAGGACACAGAACAGTATTTTTACTTAACTATCATATATGTAGAAAAGGCTGAAACTGAATTATAATACGTAATAATCTTTAATATAAGTATTGATATAGCTAAAAATAATCTACCTTTAAACTTCAGGTGTTGATATTATGATATTAAACTTCTATATATATTTACTTATTAATGGCCATAAAAGTTACAGTTAGGCGGGTAAGGGAAAACCTATATATACTTTATGATTTTAGCTACTAGTTATCCAAAAATTATACTAGAACTCAATTGTTGCTATTGCACCACCAGCCCCCGTGCTCTTCACCTAAATACATAATATGGAAATGATAATATTATTACGTAGTGAACACTATATATTCATATCTCCTCATTTTTAAAGTGTATACGTATACGTAACAAATTATTTTTACCATGTAGGAATATTTTTTTAAAAGAAAAAGCGCCCTCTTAAAAGGTCAGGAGAAAAAGCATGTTTTACGTAGTAATAAATAAATAATATACGTATCTATCTATCGACTTCTTATTGTATTATTACACTAAAAGGTTAATATAGGGGTTGAAAGCGGAACAAGAGGAAAAAAAGGGAGCTTTTATAAAAGTGGCGTAATTATCTTTGTCACTTGTTCATACTGTAAACCGTTTTTTTATGTATATACTAATACTAAAGTACATGCGTACCTAATTGTTTATCATTGGAACGATAAAAAAGTAGTAGCAACTATAAAAAGGAATTTATTTTATATTCTTTTTTTATTTATTTATCTCTTTCTTTCTTTCTTTTTTTTTTTTTCTACTTATTTGCTCCCTTTTTCCCCTTTCTGTTCTTTTTTTTGACGGCTCATATTAGTATGTTTGGAAGTCTCGTGAGTGCAAACGAGATACAAGCAACTGAACCTGATTGTCAAACACAAACTTGTATTGAAGCAGCGAAATTGATTAAAGAACACGTTGACTTTAATGTTGACCCTTGTGATGACTTTTATAAATACGCATGTACGATAAAATACTATATTTACATTATCAATGAACGTTTCATTTTTTTTAATAATAAATATTAATCTACTTGAATATTAATCATATGTATAGGTGGCACATGGCTCAAGAACAACCAGGAAATACCGGCTTATAAAGGGAGTAAGTGTATACAGATTATTATTATTTCTTTTTTTAAAAGAAGGAACCGCATTATATACATTTAAAGGAGAAATAAAGAGCCTTAATGTTTCCCTCCCCCTTTGCATTCAAAACATAAAAAAAAACAATTAGTCACACTTATAATCTTTATTTCAAATTTCTCAACCATTATTAGTGGTTGGTACATTAGATACCATCAATCACGAAAACAGAGATATATTGCGTGAAGTTTATGAAGGCACCTATAACAATTTAATCAACACAATCGAATGGGATATGTCATCAGAATTTCATATAACGGATAAAGATAGTCAAGTGGAAATTGATCAACAAAACTTTAATAAAGCCCAATCTTACTATAAGCAATGTATGAATACCGATGCCATTGATGCTCAGGGGCCAACGCCTGTTTATCCATTGATTACCAGAATTCTAGACCCATTTGTATCATTGTCGCCGTCAGAAAAAACATTGGATATAGAGATATTTACAACAGCAATGATGGAAACTGTACATCAATTTGTTTCTTCATTTTTTTCAGCTTATGTTGAACCAGATGATAAAAATCCTAATAGCTATGCTATTAAGTTAACTCAAGCTCATCTCACATTACCAAAAAGTTATTATAGTAATCCTGGTGCCATGAAATTGTATCGTCAAAGTATGATTCATTTGCTCAATACAGCACTTGGTAACGAGAATAATAATGATAATCACTCGGCATTACGATTACAAAAGGCAAAAGAAGCAAAATTAAAATTGCTATCTAAGGATGAAGTGAATGCTATGGTCGATCGTGTAGTTAATCTCGAGAAATTTGTAGCTTCAATTAGTTTAGATCCGTAAGCTTTTTATTCTTATTTATATTGTACATATTATTGATTTAACCTGATTTTAAAGAGAAATCCTGGGCTGTTGGTGTTCTAAAACAAAATTTAACTTTAAGCTTTTCATTAAACCTAACTAATCACTGGAACTAATAATAATATAGAGATCAAATGCAAGATCCAAGAGAGCTATATAATCCTATGACCATTCACGACCTTCAAGTAAAATACCCAATTGTGAATTGGGAAAAACTCATTAAATGTTTTATTGAAGAGGGAACACCACAACCAGAATATGTCATTGTGAACGTTCCCACATTTTTCGGCAACTTGACTTCTTGGTTAGCACCATCTATTTCTTCTTCTTCAGATAAAGGATCTCAACAATCTAGCAGTGACAAGGATAGCCATCAAACAATAGCCGATGTACAAGCCATCAAAGATTTTTTCATGGTCAAAACTCTTATTAAATGGACATATGCACTAGATACTGCCACACGAGAGGCATGGCAACCTGTCGTTACTACAATATTAAGTGGTACAACTGAATACCCTCCACGTTACGACTTATGTATTTCTTACACAGATAATACCATGGGCATGATCCAAGGTCGTTATTATGCCATGCGTAAATTTGGTGGCAAAAATGAGCGTGACAAATTAGAAGCTTCTATCAATATTGTTCATGACACATTATTGAATATTTTAGCAGGTTGTGAATGGCTCGATAAACCTACATTGGAAGCAGCTATTGATAAAGCCAACAAGATTAAAACCAAGGTGGCCTATAGTATCAAGTCTCCCGATGAAAGAGAGCCAGAACAATTACAAAAATATTATAGCTCGATTACAATTTCGGATGAATCATTTCTGGCTACTGAATTAAGTGCTACAAAATGGGGTTATGACCGAGCTAGGGCAAAAATTGGAAAGCCAGTAGATAAGAATGAATGGGACATGGTAAATGTTCAAGTTGTTGAATGAAGCAGTGGAACGATATATAAAAAAGATCAGTTATTGTTATTCTGAAACAGTTCGAAAACTAATTGATGAACCTATTTTTTTTTCTTTGTTAGACTCCTGATACAGTAAATGCCTACTATAACTTGGTATATAATGAGGTATAGACTCTATAATTAAGGCGTGGTTTTCTTTTTATTTGTGCATACAAACGGTTTTTCTTTCCCAACGTAAAATTTATTTTATTAATTTTTTATAATAGATTGTAATTTTGGCAGGAATTGCTCAAGCACCTATTTATCAATCAGATGCACCTGATTACCTCAAATATGGTTCTCTAGGTTACCTTGTTGGGCATGAATTAACAGTAAGTTAAATATAAATATTTTTTTAACACCAAGTACTATCGTTACTAATCACATTGAACCTGTATTTTTCTTTTAAGCACGCGTTTGATAGATATGGTCGATTTTATGATGGTGATGGGGTACTGACTGAATGGTGGACTCCAGAAACGACAAAGCATTATGATGAATTATCTCAATGTTTTATTACTCAATATAATAACTATACGTTTTCAGGACCTGATGGCAAAGTAGTCCATTTGAACGGCAAGGTAAAAATATTATTATTATTATTTAAAAAAACAGCTATTAGCCTAAAAAATTCATCCAAGTTCTCTCATCATTAACTGAATTATATATAATAGTTGAGCCTTGGTGAAAATATTGCAGATAATGGAGGAGTTATTGCTGGTTATCATTCTTTTCAACAAGTATGGAACGGTGGTGAATTAGTAAATGGTCAAAAACCCAAACATGAAAAATTACCAGGAATTGATTTATCACCAGAAGCGTTATTCTTTGTCAATTATGGTATTACTTGGTGTAGTACTCGACGACCTGAATCAGCTGTTTCATTGGTACGTAAATCAAATAAGTAAACAGTTCAAATAAATATATGATATTATACTAAACAGCAGTCATTTTTTTAAAAAAAATGTTGCAGGCAACCAGTGATGCCCATGCATTGGAACAATATCGAATTATTGGTCCTCTTCAAAACTTTCCAGAGTTTTCAAAAGTTTTTCAATGTCCTGTAGGAAGTCCAATGAATCCCGAGAAAAAGTGTGCTGTATGGTAGATACAATAGTAAAGTAATTTACATACAAACAATATTCAATTATTTATAATAAAGCATGGGATCATATTGTAACCATATGATATCCTATTTTATCTTAATATAAATCGAGAAAGAAAAAAACTTTTGATCTATCTTAATTGTAATAGCGCAGTAAAAAAAAACCAAGGCGCTTCTATTTTTTTTGGCGCAGCGAAAAAAATTAAGAGTCGGATTTTGATGAGGTTTTTTTTATGTGGCTTGGACAGATAACTTAAAACCTTTTGACCTTACGAGTACAGTTCCTCCTTTTTCCTCAACAACACATCATGGTACGGCACCTACCCATTTTGTTTTTTATATATACATCTTTTTATTTTAAAAACCCCTTTACTTTTTTTTTATTTTTCTTTAATTCAATTTAAAGAGAGCTAATTAAAATGCCAACGATTCAATTATAAATACTCATTATATTTAAAATAAAAATATACACGTATTTTTAAATTTTTTTTTTATATTATAGGGTAAAGTCCACGGTTCTTTGGCTCGTGCCGGTAAAGTTAAGTCGCAAACCCCCAAGGTTGCCAAGCAAGAAAAGAAGAAGGCCTTGACTGGTCGCGCTAAGAAGAGACAAATTTACAAGTAAGTAATTTTTTTTATTACATTTCAAATTCATTTAAAAATAAATGGAACTACAGTAAATCATTTTATTTTTATCTTTGTGAAATACTAATTTAATTTTTTTTTCTTTTTTCTATTTTAGCCGTCGTTTCGTTAACGTTACCACTTCTTTCGGTGGCAAGCGCAAGATGAACCCTGCTCCTACTCAAGGTCCTTAGACAAAAATAAAAACCTTTTTTCTGTCTATATTCAGTCTCTAAAAAAAAGATTATGTTTTCCAAATAACTTAAATTTTTTTCTTTTGTTTGATTGTTTGGATTTGATATAAAAAAAAATTCTTTTTTTTTGTTGAAAAGATAATATGAAAATAAGTTTTAATATGTTGGGCGATGTAAAAAGGGAATGAATATGCATCTACAAAGTTGCTATATGTAGTATGAGTGCTGTTGATCTTTTTTTTCTTTTGGTGTATATTATTGTGTATATAAATATATATATATATGTTATGTTATTTGTAAAAAAAAAAATAGAGAACGAAATGGTTGAAGAAGAAAGGGTATATATGAATGATAATAATATAAGATAGATAATAATGAATAAGATATAATTATAATGATTGTACACAAAAATAAAAATAATAAGAATAAAGCGTTTAAATGGATGAAATGGAAGGACGTAATGCTGTGCTATTGTTAGTTGTTGGCGTGACAGGTCGATCATCCAGTAAAGCCAGTTGTTGTAATACAGTTAAAATTTTTTGCATATTTGATCTTGCTGATTCAAGTTGTAAACTCATATATATTTCCACAAGATCTTGACCGATTCCTTGAAGTACTCGACTATCTTGATGGTATCCAAGTCGCGCATTATTTGTGACATCTTCATAGAATTGGTATCCAACACGGGACAAATGCTGGCATAAATGATCTACGGACATGGTTGCAAATGGTGTATTGTAATTATCTTCTTTTATAGTAGCTTCAGTGTGTGTATGTCCCCACAATGAAGAAGGCGGTTCAGCACGTTGGTTATTCACATCTTCTGCTGTATCATTGTTGTTGCTTCTATTGTTTGATGTCATGGCAATAGCGGTGGTACTTGCTGTTGCTATAGGTGTCGGACCGGTAACGAGTGATGAACGACGTTTTTTGATAAGACCAAATAAGACGGGTTGATATGGTTTTCTAGGTTTCAATAAATCAAGCCATTGCCATGGTGCGGGAACAAAGGTAGGAGCTGGCATGGTCAGTATAGGAAAGTCTGCAGCTGTTTCGCGAGTGGGATACCAAATGAAGGAAGGCGTTGTCATGGCACTTGTTAGCCGAAATGGCGTTGCGGCGCCTTGACTAAGTACCCGGTGTCGATGTTGCTTCGTTTGTGTTGTTTCAGTTTCTGTCGTTCGTTGATGATTATTATGATGATGCTGTAAATTATCGTTATTATTAATTTCATCGCTGCTACGACTACTATTGCTTGTATTGGACGTGTTGGTACTATTATCACTACTACTTTGTGGTATATAAAATACACTATCATACAGCCGTTTCAATTTGCGAGCCAGCGCAGACGGCCTTGCCAGACTAATCTGGTTTTCAATCTGTGCGAGGTTATGTTGGGCGTTCTGCATAAAGATGGTCGAAAACCGATGGCATAAATTCACGATCGCGTCAATTTGGTTACTACGATTCAATCGTCCGCATTCAAATACAATTTGTCGAGTGCCGAGCGCTTTTCGTTTTAACCCTAATTGTGCATAATTTTGACGATCAATAGTGGCAGCGTACATGCCAGGTCGTACTTCACACGATGCCAATAAGGAAGTAACAATACTTTCTACTTGATCAGGTTTACGCCACGCCTTTTTCAACTGCGCAACGTCTCCCAAAAGACGAGTTAAAATTCCGTGTTCTTTACTTTTATCATCATACGCTTGACTCAAAGTATGCCAATCCACCATGAGCTGCTCGATGTTTTCTTCTTCCGGAATGGTTCTTATACGCCGTTGTCGACATGTGGTTTCATAATGTTCAAGCATTTCAATTGCCGTACGCATAAGAGTTTGGCGTAAGCTATAAGCATTAGGAGTTCCAACGAGTCCTACCACTGGCACGAACCGTTGAACTTGTTGCATGGTTTGCCGAATACGTTGCAGCTGTGGCGGGCTAGCAACATGTTGATCTATATTGAATTTTTGCTGAACCTCGGAAGTAAATACTCTTAAAAGCCCATCTAACTCGTTATATAATTCGGTTACATCGTCATTAGGCTGATGATGATCATTTTGGTGTTGCTGGTCATGTAATCCCGTTGTGGCTTCTGTTGCAGTTGGTTTGATGTCGCTAATGTTACTATCTATTTTTACACCTGATGGCTCTTCTTCAATTACCATAGTGATTGATGATGATGATTAATGTTATATATTTGATAAAATGGAGTTGTTTTGTATTTAAATGCAATAATGATAATAAGGGTGTAAATACCACAAACAACACAATAAAGGAAAGAATATATATTGTTGCGTGTGGCAAATACGAAAAAAAAAGAGATAATAAATAAATAAAAGACTGGGGGTTTTTTTCGAGTATATATCTGTATACTTGATGTGGATTTTTTTTTTTTTTGTTAAAAAGAAGAAAAGGGAAAGAAGAAAAAAAAGAGTATTTTTTTTTGTTCCTGAGTACTTTAGGCAAAGATATAAAAAAAGAAAGACGTGGTCTGCAACTTGTCCAAAAGAGGCTCAAGGAAATCGTGAACTTGGCTCAGTATTAGTGTGTTTTTTATTTTATTCTATTATATGTATAATACAACAAAAATGATTGCTCACACTTCCTAAACAATGGATTAAATAAGGAAATCGTTTTACTTCTTTTCTTGCTATTCAGGAACTTTTTTCAAGAATAAACAACAACAATAATAATAATAACAACAATAATAATCTTTTCTTTGTTAGTTTCTTAAAAAAAAGAACCAGGCATGTGATTAGTTTTTTTTAATTGTCGATGTTACACTGATTTATTTCTGACACCATCTGCTCTCTTTTTTTTTTTTTTGGAACCTGTTGGGCAAATATAATATACCACAACCCCTCTCGTATCATATCTACTTTAAATCCCCCTTTGCCTCCTCTTGGTTTTTTCTTTCTTCACATCCCCCCCAATTTAAACACACTTCTCCTGATCGATTCTTCTTTTTTTTTTCTGTGAGGATAAATTGCTCCAGATCTTTTTTTTTTGTATAACTTCTTGGTAACGCCAATAAAAGCCCTTCCAATAACAATAACAATATGACAAAATCAGTTTTGTTTACAATTTCCGAAAGGGAAGCTGAGACCAACTTTTATATGTTTTTGTCTCGATAGAAAAATTAAATAATTAAAATATAATAGTAATCCGCTCAAAACCCATCTTCTTTTCCCGACATCATGCTCAATGATAAACTATGAATTCTAAACTAGTGGATTATTTTTTTAACGTTTCATCCAGTTTACTTTTTAGTAATATTATACTCTCTTTTTTTTTTATATGGATCCCCATATTAAAAAATAAGGATATTCATTTTACCCGCCAGGAAAGAAATTAACTTAATTAACAGGGGCCATTTATATTGGTCTTACCAAAATAATAGTTTCAAATCGTTACATATTTTTGTTTAAATGCAAAAATATATATAATTATTGGCAAGAAGAAAAAAAATTTTTTTTTACCGCAGGTTAGTGAGCTTTTGACGACATTTAATCGGCAAAAGTATTTCGCCACATCAAATTTATTAAGAAGAAACGCCAAAGAAACAGAGGGTGTACGACCCAGAGAGCTGGCACTTGTAAAAGAATATGACAAAAAGAAGTAAACACACACGCTCTCCCCCCCATTCATTTTTTCTCGTTCTCCCTTCTGCAAATAGATGCTTTATACGATCATTTATATGTAGGAAAAAAAAGGTATTCATAGCATTCAAGTATGAAACTCTTGGCAAAAAATATACACTCTGAAAAAAAATAGAGGTGTCCATTAGTTAATTTGCGAATTATTTATCAAAAGAATAATAATAAATGTTGCGAACCCTATTTGTTCAGTTAAGAATACTATTTAAAGCGATAATTATCTGCATGTATTGAATCACGATATAAGAAAAAGCCACAAAAAATATCTATATGTTTACCGCTTTTATATTCCTAATCAATGCAAATAAAGGTCATTAATAATAATAGTATCGCAGTAAACAGTTATGCAATGCATACATGACTCCAAACAACATATTTTTCAAAAATGTAATTATTCTAAATATACTTTAGCTTTTCTTTTTACTATTTAAAGATATCTCGATAAAATACGTAAGGAGCAAGAAAAAAAAAAGAATAAGAACCATTTACAGAATTTTCATTAATGTTTGACCCACCTTCCTTTTCAATTTGGCGTGACACGAATTTCCATTTGGTTGATGGGGGGTGTGATGAAAATTAGAATAGCCGACAGTCCGTTTTTTACTTTGCACTTGGTCTTTTTCATGTTGACGCAAGTCCAATTTAGTGCTGGATTGAAAATCCATCGTTACTCAAAAAAGACTCAAGTCCAAAGGTTCACAATAAGATATAGATCACTAAGGGTCCAAAACGACCAGCAAGAGGGACGAGTGACTAGAAGGTGAGCAGGTGGATCAATCATCATATAACAAAGTTGGCAGATGTTAGTTGTTTGATATGATGGTACTAATTCGTGTAATCGTTTGTGAGGGAAGAAGGTTTCCAATGAACTTCTTCATATAGCTGAAAAAAACAGAACCCAAAACTTGGTTCATTGACATAAGGTAATATGGACGATATAGTGTGGTGAGTATATGTGTTTCTTGATGTATAGTTGACGATAAAATCGAGTGGCGGCTGGTGTTGGCAACGACAGTAAAATACATAAAGGGAGTAAAGAAACTGTATTATTGGGTTAAGGTCCCCAGAATGACTTGCTAATGAAAAAATCGGCCTTAGATGTGTTTTTTGCTCAGCAATTAACTAATGAAAATTAACATTTACAGGCGAACAACACAGTTTCTTGGGGCTGATAAAAACAAATAAAATATCGCCACTCGTTTCTCCTGCTCTTTGAGGTGATGTGCGTGGAGTCATTAGTATGTTATCGCTCAGCTAATTCCTCAGCGCTCATTACGTTTTCTTTTTTTGAGACACCACACCGTGCGTTCTTTATCTACTTAAGTTCGAGCGAGGTTATTTGACTGGATATGGGTGAGGCATGTCACTGAATTGAAGTGAGGAGAGGGTGGTAAATAATTTACAGGTATATATATAGAACCACGTATTTTCGATAAATGGAATGAAAAAAAGATTATCGGATATTAAGCTGCTAAAGATATAGTCTATTGAATGATGTCAAACCAGACGAATAAAAAAAATCGTAATTGGTTTTATTCTTCAAAATAAAGTAAGTAAAGTACGTATTTAAATAATGATTATACGTAATAATCGCTATTTTTGTATTTTGTGATAGTGCTATTGTACTTGACCAACGATGCCATGCTTACACAGTAAGCAAACCCATCATCAACCTCTGAATAAACAGTTTTTTTTGTGAATGTATTATATTACTTTGATGTTATTTATACAATTTTATAACTTGAAGCCGTTATTATTATTATTGTTTGTGATATACTATCATTATTCTGATATAATACATTGTGGTGATATTCTACATATGGTTATTATATTAATGTGGACAGCATTCTTATTTAAAACTAATCTTCAAACTTTATCCCAAACTCCCTTTGTTCTTTTCTTTGGCCAGAGCCACATATGTACAAATCCTACATTATTTTTTATAAATGAAGGTTTTTTTCTACAAGCTCTAACTTTACCGTTTCGCCAACAGCAACGTCGATTCCATCTTTTATTAGAAGGATGTCAGGTCGTACGGAACGATGTTGAGATTCTTTAGGATCTGTACCACTGATTGTTCGTTGAGAATTTACTCGAACTAAAGTAGCCATACATGTCCGATCTCTTTTTTTATATATATTCGAAAGTCAGTAAAAGTACATTATTCAATGAAAAGTATACAAAAGAAAATTTATGAAATAAATCCTTACCGACCGACAACTCCAAGATCGTCGAAGCAATGATCAAATTATTTGGTCCAACATTGAACAACAGAATCCATTTCGGATCCTTGATAAAATATTTCTATAGATTTGTTTAACCAGTACATGTCAAGAAAAAGGCAAGCGCTTGCTGGATTTAATATTTGTCAAACTCTTGTTTTGGATTGTAATATTAGCCTGGTTTGGTTATTGAGGTCCATAAACAATCTAGTAATTTGTCCTTTACTTCTTCGTCTTCGCTACCAGCCAAGTTGACAACCGATAAGGTATGATTATCAGGTATTTCAAGTATTTCAAGATTAATGGGAGGTAACTTCCAATTACCGAATTCAAACATCGCCTTTTTTTCTTCGACTGTAAAACAACTCTCCCACCAGGTATCATTAAGATCAAGAATGAATGAATGAATGAATGCACAGCACTATTACATTTATTATATACATGGTTAATAGAAAATAATTCATAAGACAAAAAGCTAAGTAAGTAAAGTATGCAAATAGCAACCTACTGCTCGTATTGTTCACATTTCATTCTAAACTCGTACATTATGTCTTCAACAAAAATCTTTTTATCATTCTCCTTGTGTAATTTCCACTTATTGTCGCCGCCCATGTCTTTAAAAGCCTTTCCCAATTCCTCCCTTGCTTTATTGGTAAGTGGGCACGAATCACCTTTGGACGAGTCTGTTACTGTGGTGGACCCAACAGTTTTTCTTTTTGTGACTTTTGGTTTTGGTGTTGTCATTGCTTCTGCCTTTTCCAAGTCGGCGCTACCAGTACCACTGCTGCTACTGCTACTATCGTTGTTGTTGCTACTTGAATGTTTGGGAGCAACCAGTTCTTGTGGAATTTAACTGACAGATTGAATTCTTATTTGTTGATTTGTATTTCACATTTGTGTTGTTGGTTAGTAACAGTTTAATAGCACTAACGTATGATTCAATTCTCATTCGAACTGTTGCGCTTTTTTTTTTACCTTTATGTCAAAATATTCAATAGCTTTTTTAAATTTCTTTCATCCAGAACGCAGCAGCTTCTAACTTGCGAGAATTCTGTATAAAGTTCTCAGGATTGTGGGCTTAAAATACAGCTAGACTTGGAGGTTCAGTTGTCTTTTCGAAATATTCTTAGAGTTAGAAATAAAATTATTTGAATATTGTTAATACCGGCCAAGTTATTTATTATACATACTTTTTGTTTACAGATCAATTTATTATTACCTTTCACAAATAAAAAAACCTGTAAGAAGGAACAAAAAAAAATTCTAACATTTATTATTGATACCTACATAGAAACCCAAGAGTATGAAAATCACCCACACAAAAGACAACGAAAACAAACTGTTGTCTGGACAAGATACGATCGCTGTCATCGTGCAACAATTCGTGAGAAAAATGCTGATAATAGCAGTGAGAATGAAGAAGAGGAGCTTTATGACAATGATGGAATAAAAGAACATTCGGTTCAGAAGAAAGCGAAACAAACTGGATGTTATGTTT
Organism: Circinella umbellata; assembly: GCA_025093555.1. Classification (NCBI taxonomy): domain Eukaryota; kingdom Fungi; phylum Mucoromycota; class Mucoromycetes; order Mucorales; family Lichtheimiaceae; genus Circinella; species Circinella umbellata. The sequence goes on along the minus strand of JAIWNF010000110.1, from coordinate 973 downwards.
CGCCAGCCTCAAGATAACATGTTATACGGAGGATAAGATAATGTTGTTATTTCGTATCTGCATGAACAGAGCGGACATACACCTACGTAGAAGTATTGAAAATGCGCAGTTTCTTCCAAGTCTGATCAACTTAATATAGGATCCGAAATGGATTCTGTTGTTCAATGTTGGAGCAAATAATTTGATCATTGCTTCGACGATCTTGGAGTTGTCGGTCGGTAAGGATTTATTTCTTAATTTTTTTTTTGTATACTTTTCATTGAATAATGTACTTTTACTGACTTTTAGATATATATATATATAAAGAGATCGGACATGTATGGCTACTTTAGTTCGGTAAATTCTCAACGAACAATCAGTGGTGCAGGTTCTATAGAATCTCAACATCGTTCCGTACGACCTGACATCCTTCTAATAAAAGATGGAATCGACGTTGCTGTTGGCGAAACGGCAAAGTTAGACGTCGGGATGTAACAAAAAAAGAGCTTGTAGAAAAAAATCTTCATTTACCAAAAATAATGTAGGATTTGTACATATGTGGCTCTGGCCAAAGAAAAGAACAAAGGGAGTTTGGGATAAAGTTTGAAGATTAGTTTTAAATAAGAATGCTGTCCACATTAATATAATAACCATATGTAGAATATCACCACAATGTATTATATCAGAATAATGATAGTATATCACAAACAATAATAATAATAACGGCTTCAAGTTATAAAATTGTATAAATAACATCAAAGTAATATAATACATTCACAAAAAAAAACTGTTTATTCAGAGGTTGATGATGGGTTTGCTTACTGTGTAAGCATGGCATCGTTGGTCAAGTACAATAGCACTATCACAAAATACAAAAATAGCGATTATTACGTATAATCATTATTTATACGTACTTTACTTACTTTATTTTGAAGAGTAAAACCAATTACGATTTTTTTTATTCGTCTGGTTTGACATCATTCAATAGACTATA